>JABFOX010002045.1:0-11961 GCA_022817665.1 Axea sp. ZL-2020 | reverse complement strand
TAATTCATATACCGAGGGGAAACTTCTTGAAATTTTATTTCTTCTGTTTCTATATTAATTTGATTTTGTTTTAATTCAGATTTTCTATCGAAGTTGCGTTTAAGCAGATAGTTGGTGCTATGAAAGAACGAAATAAGAGAACCTTAATTTTCTGTTAACTGAAATTTTATTTTAAGCGCACGTAAAAATTGCCCGACATGCGTCTGCGATGAGATTCAATTTCAATTTCTTTCCCTGAATCATGCGGAGGCGGATATGCAAAAAGAAATTGACTTGTAAAAATAAAAATTGGACGCGAACGAATTTCACGTTTAGCATCGGAAAGAACAATTTAAATTGATTCTTTTATTAAACTCGCCCTTCGAAATATAATTTTATCAAACGGAATATTTTTTCAACCAAATTTATGAACAAGCGGCACGTTTTGGTTTTTATTCGATTTGATTTTTAATACAATTTTGTGCTTTAACTTATCTCAGTTATTTCTGCAACGAATAAATTATTTTAAAATTAATCAAGTTCTTTTCGAAGAAAGGTTGGAAGTGCTTAAAAATTCATTCCTTCGACAAATAATGATTTGTTCATTTGAATGCTATATTTTAGAACGACGTTTAAATTTATAAAGGTGTTTTTCACACGAAACTCTGCAACAAATATCGCCAAAAATATTATATTTACAATGGCGGATTAAATTTTAAGCACTCGAATGAAAAGAAATATTTCCGAACGTTTGAAACGATGCGACTAAATTCACAGATAATCTTCTTTGGTTGAGAAACTTAAGTGCGTGCTGGAAATGTCCACAAAGTAGTAACAAATTGGCGTCGTTAACTTGTCAGCAACGCGGAATTACCCGTGCAGAACCTTTGGCAGAAAAAAAGACGAACGCATTTCCATTCGAAAACGAGCGTCGCTTATATTTCCCGTCAAAAATGCACATTTTAACGCAGTCGCCCATTCCGCGTCGGCGAAATAATCTCGCGTAAGAAAGTGCAACATAAAACACAACGTCGCACAGCACCCGTGAAAGTACAATCGCGTCGCCATTGTTTCGCGTTTCAAAATATATTCTATTTACGACTCGTCCTCCCTCGTTTCTCTTCCTCGCCCCCCCCCTCTCTCTCTCTCTCTCTCTCTCTCTCTCACACGTCCCTTTTCACGGCTTCTCCTTTCCCCATTCCATTTCAAAATTTGAACCAACCGCAACCGCCTTGGAAAATTATACGCGAAAATGCGAAAAGACGCGCGACTGAGGAAACAACGCGGAGAAAACTCGAGAGGAAGAAAACCCGTCACGTGAGATAACGCATTGCAAAACGCGATAGTGCATCAACCGTCGCGATACCAGTCTTATCGTAACTTGTTGCTGGAAGCTTTTTTGCGACGAGGTAAAACACTGGGTTAACGAAAACCACCGGCGTCCAATAATCCACCTTCTTGTTTCAATAAAGTCAGAGAAAAATAGGCTGAGACATTGCGGATGACAGGGAATTTTATGGGCAATTTGATGTACCCACATGGAATTCAACTCTCAGAATATTTGTAAATAAGCCTCTGCTTATTATATAATCAACCTCGGTTGATCGCAATTCGAGCTTCGTAATTACCAAATTTTCACTCGTTTGTTACATTTGTGTGAAAATAAACTTTGCACTGCCATAAATTTGTTTGATTATCAATTTGAATCTACTTGGCACGTTGCTCGTAAAATATCTTGAGTGAACTATACACGTGGGATGAGGTGGTGGAATAATCTTATGCATCACAAATAAAGGTTCATAATGAAGAAGAACGAAGCAATTTGATTGTGATGAACTGACCACGTTCCATTCAAAAACAACCGTACAAAGAGCAATAATTGTTCGAGAATGAAACACATGATACGTAACCTATCTGTGGGTCGTGTACAGTGTGTGAGAATTAACGAATTCAATTCAAAGCGAGGTTCTGTTGAATCGGTTAGCGAGTCATATCTTCTAGAATAATAATAATATGAAAAGGGTGTGCCAAATTGTGAGTAAAAAGAGATGAATAAATAATTGATGACAATATGTTGGTCTGTTCAAATCAAAACATAAGAGTAGGAAATTCTGTATGCTGAATATGATGAACGATTATAGAAATATGTAAAATGTTGAATGCAAATATTTATATGTGCAGGTATAAGTAGACGACCCCCCCCCTGCAAATCCTGTTATGTTTAACAATGTGATAATTTGGTATTGAAACTTCGTCATCTGTTACAGTTTCCTTAAGTCATGTTTCCATTACAACTATAACATGTGGCTGCGTAGAAGTCATGTACCTACACAATTCATGCTGGTGAGGCATGCTAACCAGCTATTGTACATTAAGATAACATGTAATGTTCAGAATTAAATGATGAGTAGATGCTCAGGAACGATTGTCTGTTGGATGGTCGACAAGAAAGCGGTTAGGTTCAACGTTGTTTGAAGATAAAGACGCGAACTGATGATAGTCGACTCGCACTTGATTAATTCGGGGTACAATTTTATAAAAGTTACAAGATATATAGACTGAGAATATTAGGATCGTAAGTCAGGATGACATCTATCCATGTGAGTAACAAAAATTCAGAGGGAGTTTCGTGACGATGCTTTATACTGCTATAAATATCTACGCAGACAACTTGTACAGAAGTACTGGACAGTAGAACTAAGTAGAATTATGATATGAAATTGCAAACCCGCGTGTCGTTTATGTAGGATTAATTTAGAACTTAATTATCATTTAACATGCTTTTGTATATTTTGCGCGTGACTTTTTCATGAGTTAAATTAAATTTCAATTATTTTCTTATTTAACGATGACTTTTATTTTAATTTCATATATTTATTAACGATTATATATCGTCTTATATAGTACCTGTATTATACTTTTTAGAAGAACACGTATCGTGTTCCTTCAGTCAAACTTGTTTCTTTAAAATAATCGACTTAGGAGTTTCTATACAAATGGGATGAAGCAATTCCTTTCTTATAAGAGTTTTGCTTCAAATTTAATACATAAGATCGAGAAGCCACCAACATCAGTAATTCACCTGAGCCTTACTGATGAGTTCAAAGGTGAATTACAGAACGAAACGCCAACTCAATATTTATATATATAAAGAATTAAAATAACGTACAATTTAGACTTCAAGAAACAAGTTTGACTGAAAAAACACGATATGTGTTCTTCTAAAAAGTATAATATAGATACTATATAAGACAACATAAAATCATTAATAAATATATGAAATTAAATTTCGATTATTATCACGTGACTTACACGGGAAGTTGGTACAGAGTAAACTGGTGTTGTTTACAGCAAAGTAAACATCTTTTTACAAGAAGGCCTATCTGGATCACACCGCGCGATTTGATGCATTGCAGTTCTGGTGTGATTTATTGCTTTCGTATAATAATATGAAAATCAACGACTTCAGAACTTTACTTTCAATGTTTAATACTTTTAATTAAGACTTCTAAATACAAAAGTATAGCGAACAATTAATTCGTCTTCATTTTAAATTATTCCTTACACGCATTAAATCGATGCAACGCAAATATAGACGCAATAAAATAAAATAAAATAAAATAAATATAATCACTCAAATAAGAGAAATGCACATAATAACTAACAAACACCGACAAACGCGCAATTATTATAATACTTAAAATCAATAATTAATTTGAAACCGGAACCAAGTGAGTGAAACAAAACGCTAGAAGAATTAATAAAAAATAAATAGGGTTGTAAAAAATGCACAAAATAAATAGGTAATGTGATTAATTAAAATGCATGAATAAGACTAAGAAAGAATGAGCGAAACAAATATTAATAATCAGTGAATGACGAAATAAGTACTTGCAAAAGCAACGTCGTAAAATTAAAATAAACGGTAAATAGATTGAACATCAAGCAACAATTTGACAAAGGCGGATTATACATTTTCATTGAGAATCCAAAGCACAAACCAATTCAAGTAGCTCCTCTACAGTGAAATTAAATGAGAAAAATCATATGTTTATGCTGCCACCAACATCAAGGAGCCGAAGCGCAGCACTGCGTTTGAGTAAAAATAATAAAGGCAATGCTCAACTGTATCAGCTTTGAGCATCCGAAACAAAATCAACAACCCCGAGGCGGTTTCCAAACAGAATCCAAGTCACAAATTTAAGGTTGCGTTTCAAATGCGATACTCAATGTAAAATTAATCATTAGCTGGTGTACGTGAAAGAGAACGAGTTATTGTGCTCGAATGAAAAAGAAAAATGACATGCTTTGTTATAAAATTTAACAACGATTAATAGGGTCGTAACATTAGCCAAAGGAACAACAAAAAAGTATCAGCAAGAACAGCACCATTTATAAAAAATAATAACAATGTAAGAGAGTCATTTTCAAAAACATTAATAACTGAAACATTATTCATCGATTGAATGTTGATTTGTTTCCCGTTTTTGCATCCTTTGCAATTGAACCCGAGTTTGGGTTTGCTAAGTATCAAACCTATTGAATTAAATGATGTTATTATTGTTATTATTGATAATAATATTTTCAAATCAAAAAGTCCAATTTCTTACATTATGTCTTAGTATACTTTTCAACTTAACGAATATTTTTATACGAGCATTGCAATGCTTCTTATATTGCAATTTTTACATTAAAAATAAAACAATTGTTACATTAAACTTACCATCATTTATGACAGATTAAACTAACATATTATTCTCAAATGCCTTTTGTAGAAGAATATGTTCCCTCATGCGTAAGAAATGGCATATTTTTTTCTTTTCTTCGCTTTTTTTCATTTCTTCAATCTGATTTATAACCCCATTAACAAACCCGCGATCCGACTCAGTATCACACCCGATATCCAACATCAGTACAAATGTTGCTAAAAATTACGGTAACAAAATTGGTATTAAAAACAATTCACGACCCAATGTCAAATCTAATAAAATTTTTAATTTTTTTCACGTACAAACGAAGATTTCGTCAATTTGTCCATCCGAGATATGACAAAAATTCTCATATAAAATCTAATATCAAATCAAGCATGGAGTGACATCAGTGTCAAGTGGGGAATCCTTCATTTATTATTTCCATGAGATTATCTATTTGAATCCAGACTGCATTTCGTCCGTCGAATCATCATTCCATCGACGAAACAAAAAGGAATTTATCTTGCTTAACATCTAAACTTTGCATTATCACACCTATGCATGCTTAACAAAACATTTGATATTCGAAACACTGTGCGAAATTAAACTCGAGTGCCGTAACAAGTTCATTTTACTGAATTTATAAACGACGAAGCGCCGTGTAAAGCTGACACGTCGGACTGATGCGTGTTACATTGCCTTTATTTATGATAATTCCCCTGCCAATTTACTAAGCTAAATTTCATTATCTCAGAACAGGATATCTTGCAAGTTCGTGCGAGGTATCGTCACGTCTGTACGCGATCGTAAAATAAATTGTATTAATCTTGCTCCCCCCCCCCCACACTCTTACAACCATACGTAATTCTCGACATTTCGAAATACAATTTTCCAAAACGATGCTTTGTTGGAAGCGTCGACAAAACCGTTTCGTTTTCCTTTTTGATCGATGAAGGGATGAAAAATTGTAAGATCTTCGAGCTGTTGCGAGCATGATTTTTCATTAATAAATTTACAATGGTCGCAAGTGGATGGTTGTCTTTAAATGATAAAAAGCTTTTCAAGTAGAATACTGAGATCGTTCATGATTCATCGGACATGACTGTTTATCACTTTGCGCTCGAATATTCACGATGTACGTATGAAATTGCGTTACTTGAGAATAACACATTCGTCATTCGATTCTCGCGCAGTTTTACTTAAGAGTTGAAACCATAAATTGATCGAATATTTTTACTGATGAAAATCTTGCTGAAATTTATCACGCTGTCGTATATGATTTATCATGATATTTTTGTTATTAGATCAATTAGTTTCATTTTAATTTAATAGAATTGTTATTTTTACGATACAAGTAATTATTAATCTTGAATGTATTATAATTTGACCTTTCTTTCATCATTTGTAAGAAATAGAGTTTATTTTAATTAAATATATGTCGTTGAAAAATTTTTTCATCATACAGTTTAAAATCAAAAATTTGTTTTTGAATTGATGAATTGATGTCTTTTACATTTGAAAACCGTAAATCGGTGGAATAATTTTACTCGTGAAAATGTTACTTGTCGGTTATAATTCATCACGCTGTTTTTGTCATTGTATCAATTAGTTTCATAAAATGAAAAACATTTTGATTCGGTAGAATTAATATTTTACAGCACAAATTGAAATTTTTTTATTGCTTTTATGTGATTCAACTACTTATTTTAATTTAGCACAATTAATTTACATTTGTTTTTCATCGAATGGTTTAAAATTAAAAATATAATTGTTGTTTTTCAACTGATAAAAGTTTGTACACTTCTCGATTATATTCAATTTTATCATTGTATGTTATAGTTAATTACTTCGGTTATCTATCCTGTTTTTATATAAACAAACAAAAAAGACCACAATGATAAGTAATAAATAAATGCAAACAAAACACGAATGACTGTTTTTAACGATTAATTAGCACACTTATTTCATACACTTGTAAATTATTAGGTATTAACGAAACACCTTGGCTTTGACCCGTTTTACACATTTGTTACAATTCTTTATGAAAATAACCATTAGTTTCATTTTATTCAGTTTATGTAATTCTCGTCGTTTGTTTTACGCACCAAAAATTCAAATTAATTTTTGCTTTTGAAATCTAATTAACTTTTATTATTCATGTTTACTTTTATTTCCCTATTAAAACTTTGGCATTATCTGGAGTAACTTTAGTAACAAATGAATATTTAGAAATCATTGAAATAACACGTTTACGACACTGCTAATTGTCATAAACTCATTCAAATTTCAGATTACCTCCATTTGCCAGAAGATTAGTTTACGAGTTGAATGAGAGGTATGCATTCATATCGTCATATGGATTCAGAAATTTTATGACACCTATATTATTACTATTAAACTCGTACATGAAAGTTAATGTACCGAGTTAAGTAAAATTAAATGCCGTTTAGTTCATCTACTTTACATTACTTTTATTACTTCCTCGTAAATGAATTCCATTATTTTGCTATATTAAGTTGTACCTTTTTTTCACCTTATTATTATTTTTATATATTATTATAATTACATGTACCTTACGTGTCATTTTTTATAAAAGATGGTTCACGGCAAGCTATCGCATTTTAAATGACAAATGCTTCTCGTTTAAACTATATGTTTCATGTTAAATTCAACAATAAAAACAGTGCTAATGAAAGAGCATCATCGATCAAATCATCGATAAAAAATCATCAGTAATGAAGTCATTGGTTTCATAAAATTATCCGTAAAATGGCATCAAAAAAAGGATTTGTAATAAAACCATGAATAAAAAATCATCAATATACAATCATCAATAAAAAAGTATCGGTAAAAAACAGTTAATAAAAAGCTATGAAAAAAATCATCAATAATAGAGTCTCAAATAATGCATGATTAATAGTAGAACAAATATCTTAAAACGTATTACAAATAAAAAAAAATATATTGAAGCAAAGCTGAACTGTATTTAACTGAAGATTTATTTTACTTTGCTTAATAACTACACGATTGTGTAAATCTAACCACTAAGCTAATAACGTTTAGATATGGAAACCAAATATTTGGTTATATCGACAAAAAAAAACCATAAGATTTAGTATTAAGAGCTAATAAATTTAGCTAAAGAATACAATTTATCCAAGAAATTTTCTTTTCAGTGTAAGATGAAGTACAGTTTCCAATAGGAAAGAAGAATGAAATATTTGACTGACCTAATATTATGCAGTTATTCATTTTTTCGGGATGATGTTTTTTAAAATATTACCAAGTGGAAATCTAACCAGATTTTGATGGAATTTTGAACTATTTACCATTTTGATTAATTGTTACTTAAAAATAATACCAAATAAGATAAGTATTTCAATTCAGTTAGCAGATTAACACGAAAATGATATCGTGCGTAATAATAATAATAATAATAATAATAATAATAATAATAATAATTTGTCTATAAATAAAATCCTTATTCCTCTAAGAATAATATTTATTATAGGCAAAAACAATAAAATACGTTTCAGTTAAAATAATTAAACATTTATGTAAAGTCAGCTTTATTCGTTAGATTTTTCAACCATCTTTGAAATCGCAATAGATTCGTAAAATTCGTTTATCAAGCAAACTCATCATTAATCATTAATTTAATTTAACAAATTTGTGTAATTTTTTTTCATCGAAATGTTTGTATTAAATTTATCACTTATTTAATTATGAATTTATTACGTCAAATTAACCAATTAAATAAATTGAGTTTTTTTCAATTTTACCAATATTTAAACAAGTGAAATTGTAAATGATTTTCATTATGCGTTATGTTGTGGTGAAGTATTAAACAAATATTTTTTACCAGCGTCAAGCAGTAGTCAATGCTTGACTACATTTGATTAAAATTATAATGCTTTTGTTTGAGCACGTATCTTTCCATTTTATTGATAAGGTGCAGTTTTGAAATGTCTCGATTTTTCTTTCTAAACTATATTTCTTTTTTTTTACCAAATAAATGGTTCACAGTAAAAAAGATAGAAAAGAACCGGACATTAATTTTCGAGATCGTACATCACTATTCATCCCTCTTTCTCTCCGTTACATCTATATAACGTTTGACATAACTTCACATTTTTATATTGCGAAATTTAAAAAGTTTTATATGAACAAAAAATCAGTTTTCAATTATTCATCAAAACTATTAATGAATCAAGATATATATCTCGTGTTCACTTTATACAATCTAACTGATTTCCCACCGTAAAAATATTTTATTAGACCAGAAATAAGATCGTAAATTATACATTCAATTGCATTTTAAGATGAGAGGTAAAGAAAAAAAATGTTAAGTTTTTGTTTTGCATAATTGAAAATAACGCAAAATTATTGTTTCGTTTGATATATAAACTTGATATAAAAAGTTTATCAATAGCAGACGAGAGTTTTTAGTTTCGAACCAAGATCACGTATCAGATCTAAGACCACGATTCGACCCTCAACATTTACAATTTAAAAGTGTCAGAATGAAACGAGTGATAATCGCGATTTGAATTATTTATCAAGTTATACGTACGTCTTATAAATGTCGAAAACATCCGTGAACCATACAGAACGAGAAAAATGCGATGGGAAATATAATGAACCGCATAGCTGGTGGTTCGCATCGCAAGTGCGCGTCCATTTGCCGGTTAATGAACATCGGTTCTGCGCGTGATCCAATTCAAAGAATGCACGAGTCCGGTGAAATAGCCGGGAACTCAAAATTAATTAGAGGTCCTCTTATAGAAAAGACAACCACTTTTACGGCTCCTTTACGTGGACCGTGGCGTTTTGGCCAGAACCACTCGGTGCGAGACTCTAATTATTCATAAGGGCATAGCTGTACCGCTTTTTATCCCCATGGTTGGATAAGAACGACGAAAAATGGACGTGAAGATCCAAGGAGGAATGAGAAGTCACGAAAATATAAGTATGAAAAATCTTTATCGGCCATTTTTCGCATTGAATTAAAACTCGACGAATTCCGGATCTTGCTTTTAAAACCGAGTGATAATTTACAATCTTCCGATAAAGACAAAAGAGGTCCTTTAAAAAGGGAAGCGTTGGCCAAATTAATGTTTTGGTTCGCATTTTGTTAGTTGCTGATTTTCGCATGATTCAGAATTCTGGGAATGAAAAAACATATATCTAATAATGTTTATATACTCGAAAACGTAAGCGAAAAAATTAAGCTAATGTAAAATTAATTACAATTAAAATAAAACTATATCATCAGATGAAGGTAAGTGCAGCCGCTGGTTATTTTGTTATTGTTGACTTTTAAAAAATTGTTTTGACTTAAAACCTAAGCAAA
Organism: Axea sp. ZL-2020; assembly: GCA_022817665.1. NCBI lineage: Eukaryota > Metazoa > Arthropoda > Insecta > Hymenoptera > Scelionidae > Axea > Axea sp. ZL-2020. The sequence continues at coordinate 1,938 of JABFOX010002045.1, read as the reverse complement.
GTTATTAGCACAATGCTCAAGTACCATCGAAGATGTTTTTTTTATTCTAAACAAATTTACATACGAAAAAACGAGATCAACAAAATTTACAATCGAATACAGAAGCGAAAAAGACGAGGAAATGGATCACAAAAAATATGTTTGTTTTTTCCTTCAAATTCGTTTAATTATTTTCCCTTTTCCTTTTTCTTCTTTTCTTTTGTTTTATTGTTTTTGAAATTGAATTGGATTAAAGAGCAATACGATAATTTCATGAAAAATGATTAATACTTCTTTTTAGTCATATGCATATTTACATTCAAAACCGACGCTGGTTCTCAGGGGGTAAGAAATGGCAATGTCCCTTTTTCTTTTTGTTTCTTTCTGCTTTTGGCCAGAGAACGCTGCCGTATCTCATGAGAGTACACCGCGCGCTGCGTTATTCGAAATAATATAATTTAAACAATGCCCTCAGTATTCCAAATTAACAAATGCAATACTTTAAAAGCCATATAAAACGAAAACATTTTTCAAAATGGTTTCACCTGCGTGCACCGAACAAAACAAGAAAGATTTTAACAGATGAGTCATATCGAATGTAAAGAAGATGAAATGTGTCATTGTACAAGGTTCAGTACTTAGTCCTATATTTATACTGTACCACCAGTGATATAAAACAGCGTCTGCAATAGCGCAGTGATATATTATTGTTTGCGGATGGCACAATGCTGAACGCAACTAGAGAGTATGTGAGCAGCGTGCAGCAAAAATTGAACAATGTCGCGTCACAAGTGAAAGAGTGGCTAAGCAATAACGAGGTGTTCTTAAACTCGCACAATGCGAACCTACCAATTTTTGTTTATTTGAGTTTTGTTAAGCAGCTCTTATCTTGTTAGCTCGATTTAACATCAAGGAAACCAACAAATTAAAAAAACACAAAAACAAAAAAAACTGTTACCCGTGTTTCCGGATATTAGTAAATTTGAATTTGTCTAATTTTAAATTTCTATTATTTGCATCGTTTATGCAAATAACTTCGATGTCATTATTTGCAATTCGGTTTCTCCAACTTTAGTTATAACTTTATTTCGATTGTCATCATAATGAGTATTTTTAATGACGTAGTTCATAACTGACCTCATGGCGCTAATTACGATTCAATATTTGTTCACAATCTTGAGTTCGCGTTTTTGTTTTTATTTTTCCTTCCTTCTTTGTTTCCAGTTATTGATCGGTTTTTAATCTGCACGAAGAAGTAAAAATGTACTAATTTATAATCGTCATATAAAATTCATAGAATTACGACACAAATTATTTTATTGTGTATATATTACATCATGGTTTAATTTGGTTTAATTTTAAAAGAGGCTTCCGAAAAAACAAGGGAGACTTTTACCACAACAATTCAGGTTAGGCCACGTAATATGACTCGAAACACCACTGCACTGTAACACTGAACAATCGTCGTGAAAAAATAAATTACCATTCGAGTTATTTGTATATACTGAATCGATTATATTTTTGCTAGTAATTTCTTTATCAGTTAAAGAAATAAAATAAACAATCATTGCGTATAATTTATCTTTCAGTTTCATCAACATTATAATCAATTCGATAATTATCTTTTAAATAAGTTCTTGCCTTTTCCGTACCATTTATTATTTATTAATTAATTGATAATAATTTATCAATAGAACTTGATACGTAAGTAACACAAATAAAAAGAAGGCTTTATTTATTCATTAATCATTTAATACAATTACTTTTTAACGTTTCAACCCTGGTTTGTGCGTCATTATCAAAAAATTCCGAAACAAAACAATTGTGTAAAATACGGATCTCATGAAAATCTTATCAAGAAACTTTTAAATGTGGGCTTTTCTTTAATAGCCTTCCCCATTCTACCCAGATATTGTACAAATCTCATTTTCAATTTTCTGACTTGTATTACTGTCCATT
>JABFOX010002044.1:0-11961 GCA_022817665.1 Axea sp. ZL-2020 | reverse complement strand
TGGCAATAGAACAAATGGCGCTTGCTGGGTCCGCGTGTCCCATGGTGGATTTAACAGGACCAACAAGGAAAGGACCTTTCCGACCCTTGCAGAATAGATCTGCCAATGAATTGCACGCCGGAGGATCACCAACGTTTGGTCCAGGTCCGTGAGCCTCTACATAAACAATATCTGCGGGATTCACCCCACTTTCCTGGTATACCTCACGCATCAGCTTATTCTGCATGTGTCCAGAAGGGAAAGTAATTCCTTGATCTTTGTATCCATCACAATTAGTTTTAGAGTGCACTACAGTAGCGTAAACTCTTTTCGCATCGCGAGCTTTTTGCAAGTAAATTACCACCGCAGCTTCGGATCTGTACTCACAATAGTTCATAATTATAATTTCTAAGATCAGAATTTCATTGATAATTTTAAATGAGTTTTTCAATTATGCAATAAAAGAATGATAATGAGTCTTTGCTGTGCATTTCATTTTAGTTTTAATTGTAGGATAGAATTAAATTTGTTTTACCAAATTCAGAGAACAAAAATTATATTTTATTATAATTTAAATTTCAATAATTACCTAACGTAACCGTTTCCGGAAACATCAAAAGTTTTGCAAGCTCCATCAGGCGACAACATACCAAGACGATGAAATTGTAAAGAAGTTTCGGGTTTTAATAAAAGATTCACTCCTCCAACGATGGCTGCATCACAATGACCACTCCGCATCGCAGTTAAAGCCTGATGCATCGCAAAAAGCGAAGATGAACAAGCAGTATCCACTGCGAAACTTGGTCCAGTGAAATTGAAAGAGTAAGACACACGATTAGGAAACATCGCTCGAGTACATCCAGTTAATGAATATCCTGAAACAAGTTTTTATTTTAAGATTAAAAAATATTACGGTTTTTAAGAAAATTGACCTGTTAGTATTTGGAGATAAATTCATATTATTCTTAGTTTGTAAGGTAATGTTTAATTAAATTTTATAAATATAACTTAGTTTATCTAAATTTTATAAAATAAGTTTAAAGTACTATTATAATTAATATAAATTGAAATAAAGTATGTAAGATTTATTAGTTCTCTAAGTATTTAATACAATATTAAATCATAATCATCATAATCATAAATAATGAAATTATTTCCTATAAATTACTTTTTAATTTAAATTGTATAGGAAATAAATTAAAAAATCACTAACTTTAAAAATGCAACTAAAATTAATTACAAAATGTATAAAATATTCAAGTATAAAAAATTGAAAAATATCAGTTATATTTGGAATACGTTATAAATAATTATACACCAAAAATTGAAATGTTAACAGTTTTTGCATATAAACATTAAGAACAATTATCACAAAAATCACTTTAATATTTTCACTTCTTTTTTTGTAAATCTCAAAGTTAAATTCAGTTAACTATATTACTCTACTTACTAAATTAATATCAATTAATAGTCCCTATTTTCTTAAATGTTAAATAACTTTTATTACAATAATGTGAAGTTTATAAAATCATATCTATCTTAGTACAATAATTTAAAATTTATAATTTACATTTAATTTTTATAAAGTCAACTTAAATCACATAATATATGTTTTTAAAATTATCCTCTTCAACATTCAACCGCTTTAAATGCCACAAATCCACGAAATACCAAGTTTATTCAAATTTAAGTACCATTTATTGTTTCTGGATTTTTCGTCCAGCCACCGTGACTCTCTGAATCTGACACTCCCACAAAAACCCCAGTTCTCGATCCTCTGACCTCTGTTGGATTTATACCAGCGTCGACAATGGCTTCATAAGTTAGCTCCAGGAGCATTCGAAGCTGAGGATCCATATTGTGTGCCTGTTTTGCGTGAACTCCAAAAAACGTCGCATCGAACGACTCCAAATCTTTGAGCTTGCCTGTTCTGGTTGGCAAACCGTGCAGACCAGTTGGCCACCTGCGTTCATCATCCGTCACCAGATCGACACCGTCTAGAAGTTGTTGTTTAAATTCCTCAATGTTTGAAGATTCGGGTAAACGACCTGATGATAAAAATTAATTAATTTAATAAATAGACAGTTAACGTTAAACCAAAATAAAATTTATTGTACTATTTTTTATTTGTTTGGGTTATTGTTATTTTATTTTAATTTTTCGTGCGAGGAAAAGATTTGTTACATAAGGTCATTTTCTTCGAATGACCTTACGCATTAATGAGATAAGTCAACCAATAAATGCAGTAATAAATATTTTTTTAATAGTCATTATGCTTGTTTCATTTTGATAAACTTTACTGAGAAAAAATATTTTATCGTACGACCAATAAAAGAACTTTCACACGGTTTAGACGTAATTTCATCTTCCTATGGAGAAAAATAAATTAAGTAATTTCTTTTAAAATTATAATTATGATAAAATAACAACGAATTTTCAGGAATTTTTTTCAAAACTAAGAATTTTTGATAATTAAATGTTTTATTTCAATGAAAATAAATAAATCTTTAAAATAAAAAAAATTTAATTAAACAATATGAAATAATACGTTTAAAATAAACAATATAAAATAATAAGTTTAAAATAAAAAATTTTAATAAATAGGTTAAAAGAAGAATTATTAAATAAAATGTTTAAAAGTGAAAACATGAAAATAAAAATAAAGAATTTAAGATAAGAATTTTTATATAAACGTTATGAAACAAGTAAATTAAAAATATATATTACAAATATTTAAATAAGAATTTTAAAATACAAATTTAAAAATAAAAGTTTAAAACGTAAATTTTTGAATAATTGATCCGACCTACTGATTTCAATAAAAGGTATGTCAAATATAAAAAATTTAAAAAATATTTTTCCCGTAAATAAAATTATACAATTGTGTTTAAGCGTGAAAAAACTAAAATACCTGAAAATCCTGAAATGACGATGTCCTCTGTGTAGGTATAATTTGTGCCATTTGTAACAAGTGGTTCAGGCATGATAGGACTGTTCATACTCTCAAATCTGGCCGGCATTTTGGATAATTCAGAATTTCAAAACAGAATAAATCAGACGTGAAAGTCCTTGTGGACAGCAGGCTAAAATAAAAACATAAACATATTTATTGATTTGGAGTCTAAATCGACAGTAATCAAAATCACTGGTTTTAAAATTAAAGTAAATATAAACTGCAGATATTATAATGTAATTAATGTATGTAGTGACTTGTTCAATACATGATTAAACCTCCAAATTTGTTTAAAATTTGCAACTCGTTAATCTCTTTGAAAAATTCCAGTTTTAAGCGCATTTTTAAACATAATTATACTTCTTTATTTTTGTAAAATTTTTTTCATTTTAAAATCCAAAATGTTTACTTAAATTTATTTTGTTATTTTGAAAATAACAGACTGAAACATGTCCAAATATTTTACACAATTTGAAAACATATTTCAATACAATCATTGTTGAACAAATTGCATATTAGTGTTCATTTCAAAATACTTTCAAAAATACATTTTACAGTACCACAGAACAAAAACTTGTCAACTAACTTTTGTCACACATTTTCACATGAAGTTTACTTAAACCAGACACTAGGATCGACATATGGGATTACAAATGACTGATGATTAATCTCTTATGAATCATCAAAGCTCGTTCCGTGTGGAGATGAATTATCATTATTACTATTATTAACGGTATAACGCAAATTAAATAAAGAAGAGAACACGTGTCAAACGAGTTAAACTGACTCGAAAAATTTTCTCATTTCGTGTATCGATGTAATTGATCTTTCGTGTTGTCGCAGTTGACGCTATGACAATTGAATTCAAGTTTATACACTGTAGTCATCTCAATTGGATTTATACAGGAGATACCAATTCTCTAATTATATCTAAACAGAAATAATCAATGTTCTTCTTTTTATTTTAGACTGTCAACTTCAGAATATTACAGTAAAATACCGGTTTTCATACGGGAAGTTTTTGTTTTATTTAGAATTATTCAAAATGATTTTAACACTAAAATGTCATGTAATAAAAAATTTGCAAATTTTGAATAAGTATTATAGTTCTCACTATTTATTATAACACTTATGAACATTGAAATACAAATATGATAAAGCTGAACGTTAAAATATCAATAATTGAAAGTAAAAAAGTCACTCAACAATTCTATTAAAAAATCGAATCTTTGTATATATTTTTTATGCTATAATTTCTTTACAAAAGTAATCCTAGATATGAACATTTTTGTCACAAACTATTTTACTTTTTATATTAATATTTAAATTATGTATCATTATTGAAAACCATCAATTTTGATACGAATTTAATTTCATACAAATAAAGTATATAATGAAGATAAAGAAAGTATAATAATGTAAGTGTATAAGTGCTAAAAAAAGAATCATTTGATTTTAAATGTGCACAATCTGCACATTAAAAAGCGAGAATGAATATTATGAATATCTGCCTAGTTCACTGATAGACATCATTTGCATACTGTTCATTCATAAGACGTACACCTGTCTCAATCAAACCACTGTTATTTACAATTCCAATGCTGAGTTGTCAAACGGACCGCGTGGTTGATAAAACTAAACTGCTAATTTGTACCAATAATTCATTAGCACATGAAGCTAAACATTTATTCAAATCTCTATGTCTTCTTCGCATACGTATTATGCATTCAAAAATTAGCATTAAAATCCCATTAAATGAAAAATCACATATGAAATTGAACATTTTATATTTTCATTTGAATTGTGTAATTTTAGAGGAACATTTTAAAGGCGTCAAATTAAAAATTACAGATTTTCTTAACAATTTCTTTTTTCTTACTTCTAAAACGATTGCAATTTATCAATTTAAAATTGTTTCCATAAATATTCTACTGTTATTTTGACATGTTCATCAGATTTCTAAATAGAAAAACTCTATATTAATCACATTTATTTAAATACCCCGTTTTTGTTTCATAAAAACACTGCAAAAAATGGTAAAAATAATCATAAATATTCATTTCAAGATCAAGAATTATTTTCTTGCATTGTTTTTGTAAAATTTTTGTTATTTTAAATGAAACAAAATATTACAGATAAAACTTGACATTTCAAAATTGTATTTTTTTCACAAATAATTTTAATTAGAATCATAATAAAGGAAAAGTAATAAAACACCACTCAAAACAGCATATAATTCAACACACATGATTCAAGATGGTCAGAGGTGTATTGAGCTTTTCTTTTCAAATGTCTGTCAGCCTTAAAACTTCCGTCCAAAACTTAAGATCCATTACTAAGGCAATTACTCTAATATTATTATTTTATGTAAATGGTGAGTCATTATAAAAACTGTTATACAAACGGGCTATTTTTTTTCATCTTCAAATGATATGTTATTAAGAGAGCGTTTTTCATTTCTTCACCGTGATTATCATAGCTCATTAGAGGTCCATTTAGATACATCAATTGTTTCATAAATGTAGATTAAACTGATTCAGTGTGATTGAGGAAACATAGAAAATAAAAAAGGTAATTAAAAATCATAAGGCAATGCAAGTGGAGTTGCTTGAACTCGAAAGTAATTTTATAAATACGTTTTATCACACTGATTTTCAATGCCAAGAACAGTTCAAGGAAGACTCGTTTATCATTTCTCGTTCAAAAGAAAAATGTTGAATTACTGTTCATAGTTGCGTCACAAGCTTACATAGTATTGCAGCGTTCGAGTCACGCGAAGGTTACGATAAAGTGCAGACACGGTGCCTCTATCTATATTTTTTTTCAATATCTTTCAGCAACTGTGACTTCGTGATCGATTACGATAACATTTTGCTGTCACAAGCTTTAATCAGTGCTGGGTAATTCTTTTGTTTGTTTTTTTTGTTCCTTCAATGAAGCAGGTTAATAAATAACTGCTTCCTGGCGAATCAAAATCATTCCTAAGACTGTGTGCTACTTAATTATTGAGAACGAGAGCAGAGTCAATAACCTGTGACTTTTTATGCAATTCGCCAACACGTGCAAAATATGAGTTATACATTTTCAATCATTGTCATGGAAAAAACTTAGTTCATATCTGCACCTGTGGCAATCAATATTTTACATGTAATTTGAAATTATTTCAAATGATATTACATTTTAGACACAGTATATTAATGGAAAAAATAGTAAAATAATTCCTACAAAGTTGTAATATAAGCAAATGCTTTTATGGTAAAAATTTTATTAATGCAATTTATCAATATAAGTTTATTGTCATTTGTTTGATTTTTGCTGTATGAGAATATAATTTGTAAATTACCACAGTTTTGTATTACTTTTTGTACAATACATTTTAATGTATATCTTCAAAACTCTAGTGCATAAAGCACAAGACTCTTATATAATTTTTAGTATCCAAACGTGTACAATATGTAATTTTATTGATTTCATTATTAAAAATTATAACACATTAAACATTTTTTGCTTAATAATAAACAAAATTATTACCGTGAATTTAAAACAAAACAAAAAAGTACTTTAATTTAAATTTTTTTCAAATAAGCAGAGTTTAAAAATTAATAATTTAAAAGTCTGGCTAATCTAGGAGTGTTTAGAATTATAAAGTACAGATACAACGTTTCATATATTTCAATTCTTTTATATAATTTATAAATGTTGGTATTTTAATATAAGATCAAAATTAATATAAAAAATGTATAATTATTGAATATGTAAAATATTTTACATCTAAACATTTTTTTGTTTATTTTTAGTTTGTAAATGAAATAAATTTCGACTACTTTTTTTTACTTTTATTGAATTACTATTAACAGAATTTAAAAAAATATATATAGTTTTACCATATTTATTTGTACTTAGACTACTTTAATTCTTTATAAAAAACTGTTTCGTTCCTGAAATGAATTTCAAATTTAAAAGCGAATAATATGTGATAAATGGAACAAGCTCATTAAATATATTAAAAATAATCTCTTATATAGAATTTTAATGAACACAAATATAATAAATTTTGTAAATCGAACATGTTTAATTTTAAAATCTTCTAATTCATCTTTGTAATTTACCTCTGTAGTATTCCTAATAAGACAAAAAAAATTATTTAAAGAAGAAAATTAGATTTTAATAAAATGAAATGTTCTAAGTATACTAAAGGATCTGATTTGTAATATTAAACATTGACATTAATCTATTTAAAAGTAATATGAAGCATTTGAAATATACTAGAATGCATATTTATCCCAACTTAATGATTAAATTAATTTGTAGTTATTGAAATACAAAATAAACCTAATACATCACAAATAACATTAACTGTAAATATAAGAATTTACTACTTATACTTTAAAATAATCAGTTTACACCTTGATAACTGCAAAAGCAAGAGATTGTTTAAGTTAATATAAATGATTGATTAAATTTAAATATTATTTGGTACTGATAATTTTATATAGTGTTAATTATTTAATCATCAAACTTACAAAGAAAATTTTTAAATTAATGTAATAAATAACAACATATCTTTGATAATGGATCGGTAGATGGTCAGAAACGATAAATTATAAATAATAAAAAATAAATGCACTATTAGAACTTTAAAACCTTAGTGTATTTTTTTAATATAATTATTATACAATAATTACATCGTTCCTAAAAACCAGTAAATGTGAATTAACATTATATATATTAATATAAATAATTAAATTTTAACTTATTTCCCATATTTAGTGCTCAACACATATTACCTTCATACACATTAATATCAATGTTTGATACAATAGTACAACTCCAATATGTATACTTAAATATTGCACAAGCATTCATTTAACCAACTTTGAGCAAAAATGGATCACTCGCAAACATTCCAAACCCTGAAAGAAAACTTGAATCCTTATTTATGAATGATTTAAATAAAAACCCGCATAGATATTACATCAAGTCATGCATCAATTAGACTCGAATATTCAACTCTAAATCATTAAAATAAATATTATCAAATTCAGAGTCCTTGAACAAATCTTAAGTTTGGAGAATAGCACGAACACGTCATTAGTTTAATTATTGTTTAGATAATAAGTCACATCATCCGACGCAAGGTGATAAATAATGCAACGACTCTTCAGTTTCGCACAGAGTTGTCCATTTTAAATCAAATGTTCAGCATGACGTTCTTTTGGAAAATTGTTTACATCGTTGCAGTAATAACTTTTAACCGCACACTGTGCATCACGTCACGCTCTTTCATCATTCGTGTCCATGTTTGGAAGTCGTGTTTAAACGCAGGGAAAAAATGAATTATTCTTTAGGCAGAAAACACTCAAAGATCAACAGGGCACCAGCTTTGTTTCTCGTGTAAAAACGTCTGCCTTTGCAAAGTACCAATCACTGTCAATGCATTAGAAAATTAACGAGTAAAACCAGACTGCTTATGGAAGCGATAATGGAACCATAAAATCAATAACAATATTAATTTTTTGGTTATGTTTTAGGTCTCCCCTAACAATTCCACTTCGTTCCTTACGTCATTTAATAATAACAAATGATTAAAACGTCTTTGTCCTTCACTCATGCTTAATGACATTTCCGAATTTTGGAACTACAATCCAATCTCTATTCTCTTCGTAATTTTCAATTTCCTAAGTTTTATTACACGTCGATTAGACGATTGTAAAAATTGCTTTTCTCCCCTCTAATTTTTGCCGTTAAAAGTACACTTTGTTACGCGACAGGCAACATTCTTACATCACAAATTCAAAACGTGCTTATTTACAGTAATTACAAACAATTTCAGATATGCTTGGCTCGTCACAAATCTGTTTTCCCAGTCGGACGTTTCGCTACTTTCTACTGGAAAGTTTTCCTTCTTCCTCCCATCTTCGTAACTTTTCTACTTTGTTTACCCAAAAACGTTGTTTACATTTACGCGTCGTTCAATTATCATTTCAACTACCGTCATTTTTCGACTGAAACTCACGTGAACGTGGAACACTGCTCTGCTGTTTTACCTACCATTATTTCAGTTACAAGCGTTACCCCAAAATTGTTCAAAAGCCCCAGCAATTTTCCCTGATCTTACCACTCGGTTCAACCGTCGAACTTGAAACAAAGAAAAACGTTTTCGAGATGTGCCATCGACCGTCTCTCGACTCGATGCGTCTCTCGTCAAAATTCGTACGAAAATCATGCACCGAAGCTCGAGAAAGTGCGCATTTCGAGGAAACGCGGGCGATTTCGAGCAGTCGAGTCGAGCAGGAGGTGAGGCGTAACAAAGGTGCGGTGTGAAATGAAAAATGAATAATTGATTTGTTAAGTTAGCAAAACTGACCAGACGCGTGGATTAGATTCTCTCGGGTGCGCAGTTTCAGAGACTTTTCATTGACGACGTTGCTGGCTTTTTCTCTCCAACGATGCAATTCCTTTCAAACTGACGAGTGGTCGTAAACTAGCTGACGTTTGACTAGCGAGCTTCGCATTATTATTGAATTGGACCGGCCCCGTGGTCTGACATCAGACCATGTGGCTCTGACCAATCGTGATCAAGGTGCCGGTGCATGCGCTCTGACAATGGCGCGCGCACTCACCGGTAAATATTAGGGCTTCGAACCCTTCGTTGACAAAGACAACGAATCCACGGTAAGTTCGCTTTCTTTCCGAAGTTCGATTCTTTTACACCGCAATTCGACTCCACGTGTTTAATTTATTCCACGCTCGCGTTCGCGTGTTTGTACAGTTTCATATATGTTTGTTTTTATTAATGCTCACTGTTTTGTATTTTTTTTTTTTTTTTAATTAGTTTCATCTAGGCATCTCTGTTTTTGCTTTTTAGTGAAATTTCAACAGATGAAAAATGTTTCTCAAGGACCTCCGAAATTCCACATTTTGTGAACCAATCAAACAAAACTCGAGCGCTCAAATGACGAACGTCGATGAACTGCAAGTGCTCGCTCACTGAAAAACGATCAAATTGTATTTAAATGTCGTTTCCATAACGCATACGTTACATACGAATTCATGATATCACTTAAAAACAATTTTGCGGTTTATTATCATTCAATTAATCTTTGTGTAATAAAAAATTATCATCACTCAAAAATAGTTTTGATTTGCTCAATATTAAACTAGGTGATGGCGTTTAACTGTTTCTGTTTTCTTGAATCAGCAAGGGCCGTTTATTACTGAATTTTAATTTTTTAAATGTTTTGTTAAAGAATGCAATTTATAGAAATTATAGCTCTTTATCAAATTAATCTATAAGTCGATAATGGTATACATTTTTATAATACTTTATATAAATTAATATTTTGGACATTTGAATCTATTAAAGATAAATTGTAAATAAAAAATGCACTTCTGTAAATCAAACAAATTTCTTTTTTATAAATGTTGAAAATTTATTTGCAAATAGATTTGGACAAAGTTGTTGTTATTATTAATTAAATTAAATTGGAAATTGTTAACATTGCATTTCTAAAATATTCTTTTAAATTTCTTAATATTGCTATACAATTTTAAGTAACTGGAAAAACGGAGAATTGAAAAATTAATTGATTTGACATTTTAAAAAATGTATTATTAACTTTCGTTTATCTCGAATTCTTCATTTTTAAATTAATTATAATATTTATTTTAATTCATTAAATGTGTAAATATAAGACTTGAATATAATAAAATAAAATAAATGTCATGTGTAATAATTTTGTTTGTTTATTTTTTTTATGATCAATAAAATTATTTAATATTCAAAGAACATTTATTTATAATATTAAAAGTAGAGAAAATAAGTATCACTTTAGAACTAATTTGATAATAAATTGTTGTGCATTATTACAGTTACTGGTCAGTTTTGTTAAACATGTTAATAATGTTTATATTTAGGCTACAACTTATAAAAAAAAAATTGTTATATAACGTTTAAATATTATTAGAAAAATGAAATCATTCAAAAGCTATTTGCAATACAAGTAATGAAGAACGCATTATTTTTTCAATGTTATATATTATAGTATATAATGGGTATCATATAAAAGTAAATATATTTATTTCTAACGTTATAAATTTTTTATGACCAATATAAGAAAATGATCAAATAGGAAAGACAAACATAAAACAATTATAAAGGAATTTTATAAATTAGAATTCATTACGTTTATACATTAATATATGTTGGGATTTGAAAAGTACTCCGAAAAAGACATTGGAATGTAAAAGGATATAGAATTTTTATTAATTAAAGTTCTATATATTTTATTTCTAATTATCAGAAAATAAACTAAACATTGTTTCTTTGACCACAGATTAGATTTTACATCCAATTACATCCTTTTCCTTTGTTTATTTGATGAATAATTTAAGCGTAAAAATAAAAGATGATATTTTGAAACATTATATAATTTAAAAATTAACTATTAAAAATTAATACATTTGTATATACACTGATAAATAAAAAGAAAGCAAATAATTAAATTTAATTTTAACATTTAATATACTTTGATGACTGGTCAATTTTTTTTTTCATTTTTCATTATTTTGTAGGAAAAGGAATCAGTTCATTTTTAATATAAATTCTTGATGATTCGTGTAATGATAAAGTAATATCAAATTAATATTGCAAAATTAAACTGCAATACAAGATAAATCATAAATCAGCAATATAATCAAATCAATAAATATTTTGAAATAAAAAGTAATTATAATCTAAATTATTAACTATCATTATTACAATAAATTAATTGATTTAATTATATTACCTTTATTTTATTATATTTCAGAATCACAACTGTATAGTAGAATTGGAATATTTATTGCCAGTTTAACGTTGGAAAAAATCTAAAATTAAAAAAAAAAAAAAAAAAAAAATAAAAAAATAAAATTTTTTTTTAATAACAAAATAACAACAAAACAAAAAATACATATAATACATATAATAAAATATAATAATATAAAAAAAAATAACATTTAAGAAATATTTTATCATTTTTCTTAAAATT
>JABFOX010002043.1:0-11962 GCA_022817665.1 Axea sp. ZL-2020 | reverse complement strand
ATACAATATGATATAAAATCTTAACAAACAAAAAAATGGGAATATAAAATGGAACTTTAATACAAAATAAAAATTGTTCAAATTTATTTAAAAATTAATTTTTTCAGAAGGATTTCTTGTGAAATCTATAATTCTCTAATGGAATATAAATTTTCAATTATTAATATTAGAAACTAAATAAGTTGAACTGTAACTTGATAAAAGACTTAATAAGCAAGAGGAGTTTCATTAAAAACATTTATAATCACGTAAATGTAAATATTTATCATGTTTTATAAATTCTTGAATTCCCTTATGCATTTCTATTTGCTTATACTTACATAACATGATGTTGTGTATATTACATGAGGAGAAAAATTTGTATATAACTTACTACACTTTTATAGCAGAAAAAAAAGTATTTGCAATCCTATACGATTCTTTATGGTAAGAAGTTTCACATGACAAGTTAAAGTTGCTACACACCGTAAACTAAAATAAGTACAAAATTGACTTATTCTTTACAAATTTACTGCCATTGATCGATTCATCTTTTAATTTATAGAGTTCTGTTTTTCATTCAAAATAAAATAATACAGCTAATTTGAAAAATAATTCATTAATTGATATTAGTAAATGTACACAATTCCAATAAAATATATCTAAAAAATATATAAATATATTTATTATAAATGTAGAATCAAAATTAATTTATATAATTTATATTATATATAAATTACAAGAATATATATTTTTTTATAAAATATAAGATAATTTACTTTTATTATTCCGTAGTAAATATTCAGTAAAATTTAATAAAGTGCAATATGATACATTAAGTTACAATAAATAAAAATCAAATAAAATTCTCTTAAATTTAACAGATTCAATACATTTGAATAAATGTTCATTGATAGCTAAGTATTTGAATTACAATATATACATATGTACAATTAACATAATTGTTTGTACAAATGTTCATTTATTAAGTATGAAACATAACAATTTTTATATAACCTATGTTTGTGAAAGTAATACCCTAGATATAATTTTAAATTCAAAGTTTACTGAATTAAAATAAAAAAATTTTAATTCCTCTACATCATTTAGATATATAAATTTTAATTAAATATATTATAATAACAATCTGTGTAAATTTGACAATATTGTATCAAAGAAAAAGAAACATTTAAATATTCTTTTATTTATAAGTGCTATCGCTGATGACGATTAAAGAGTTAACGATAAAGTAGTAGTATCCTTAATACTGCAAAATGTTCTCAGCATATTTCAGAACGTCCTCAAAATATTTAAATATTCCATAAATATTCTTGATACGTTTCAACACATTTTATGTCATTAAGGATATGGTACTATGTAAATTTTAGATGTTATATTTACAGCACTTATGTTCCTGTAGGGTATCTCATTATGCATTACTTCAAGTTAAAACTTACTAAATATATAATTTATAAACAACGTTTTTACTCATAAGTTTTCAACTTTTTAATATCCGACTTTTTTCTATAGAAGAATTACGTTTTAAATATTGTTTATATATTTTCTCGATAAAAATAGCCCCATTAAAAACAACAAATACTGTGAAATCAGAAAATGGTTATTATTTTGCAAAGTGTTATGCATTACGTAATGTTTTAATTGATTTTTAAGCTTATGTCTAGAAGAAAATGTATTTTGTTAAAATATCATGTATAAATATTTTATCATGTGGACTATAAATTGTATTATTTTTGTTATAATTAATTAAATACTAAAATAAATGTTTTTATGGATATATAAATAAAAATGTACATTCTGAAACAAAAATTTACAGTTTTGTCAAACGAGTTAAATTTAAAATAAATATAATTTGTTTTATAGAGATGAACAACTTTAATATTAAATAACTAAGTAAAATTATGATAATACTTGTCGGAATAAAAACGAAGCAATACAAAAGTATAAAAAACTTTAAAAAGATAAATTAGACAAATTTTCAAATAAGTTTCTTTACTTATTGAGAAGCGTTTAATCATTATTCTAATTGTATTGGTATTGTCCGTTTAAAATGTGTAAAGCAATTTGTCATCTTTCTGAATAAATTGATTAAGTTTCTATATCATGACTGTCTAATTACAAAATCGCTAATTAAAATTAAATAATGGCAATGAAAAACACGAGTTTGATAGTTTATCATGTATCATAACATTTATCACACGATGCAGATAATTTCTTAATGATATTGCAATATGTAATGCGATTTTTGCTGTGGCAATATAAATTATTTTTTGACACTTCACCGATAAGATGTATTTTACATTTCACGGCTCGTACCATTTTCTTATCAGTTTTTCATATTAATGTTTTATTTATATTTTATCATTCAAATGAGATATTAATTCTAACTTGAATATAATTTAACAGTTCAATAAACAATGCATCTCAATAAATCTTTATATGTGCATTTTATACAGTTCAATAGACAGTTAATATAATATTCTTTCATTTGAGGATTGCATGATACGATATTATTCAAATTTTAAATAGTTAATATTCTAACAAAAATAACAAAAATAATCTCTATTGTAGATACGAAACTTCTACGTTTAATATTAATCATATATGTTAATTATTTGAAATATGAAACGTATATTTAACTTACATCAAAAACGCCAAAATTTCGCGAACTATACTGTCCTCTTTTTCAGGGCTGAAAATCAACTGTCACATTGTCATGAAATGTACATTTTGTAATCAGCTGCTAGTCCTGAAGAAGCAAACAGTATAATTCACAAAATTTCGGTATTTTTAATTTGCATCAAATACACGTTTGAATTCCGAAAAATTACTAAAAACAAACAATGTTTATTATATATTAAAATAAAAAGATAAACATTCTCTTATTTTACATTAATTATTAATATACATTAATACGTTTCGTCAAATAAATAAATAAAGTACTTTTAGTTAAATTAAAGAAGTGTATTAATTTTTAATCTATGGCAATATATTTCATAAAATGTTATATAAACCTTTTTATTATATTATATAATATTATAAATTATATAGTAGAGTATGTAAACAGAACACTTTATTTAATAATGGATCGATAATAACGTTACTTATGCTAATAACATATATTTGTTTGTTTTGCTTTACAAATAATTAATTTCCAATTACTATTAAATTTAAAGTTATTTCTTGAAAATGGGTAATTATTTGAAGTAATGTAATAAACATAATATAATATATTACATATACTATATATATATATAAATTGTGTGTATTTATATTTTATAAGTATGTACAATTCATATCTTATGCAATAATATTTTTTCTATGGTTTCAGTTGGTTTTATGCAAATTGAGGAGTTCCTTTCGTACAGACTTCACTTTTTTTATTTATTATTCTATCTTAAAGAATACTTCTCGGATTTAAATGAAATTTGAGCAATGGTCATAGCAAGGCTTCACTGATCTTTAAAAAATATTTTCTGTGTACTTAGATGTGCTGAATTCTACTTTGAAACAAAACTAGTTGGTTAAAAATGTATCTTTGAATAAATCAATTTATTATTTTGATATATTATAAGAATTATGTTTGTATTGCAAGTTTTCAATTCATTATTTTAAATAGCTTATAATTTAAACAACTTAATATAATATATTGTCAAATAAATTAATCCGCATTTATGTTCATAAATTTTATTAAACATTTGATTACTGTGTATACAAATATAAACGTATGTTCTAATTTAATAAACATAGTTTGAAGAAAAACTTTTGCCTTTGCTACATTTTTCAGTAATATAACTCGAAAACCATAAAACTTAATAAATATAATAAACTGAATTGAAAAAATGAACAAATAAATTGAATAATACATCTTTCCCAAGTTGCATCGTTAAACAAATTTTTAACAGTTGATAGATCTGCTAGTAGTTTAAAATCACACATGATTTTTATAATTTTTTAATACATAAAATTGTAAACCTGTTTCTATCAGACTAGTTTGTTTTGTAAATGAAATTATAATACGATAGTAATTTATTAAAAGAATTTTTTTTTCATTTATAAAAAACTAAGATCATAACTTAAATGAGCGGTATTGTTATTAAAACTTATATTTCAGTTTTCTTCAATATTGAGCTTGTTTTCATTTGAATGTAATTAAAAAAACTATAAAACTATAAAAAAAAATGATAGTATAAATAATTTCAGATCTACAATCATTAACTTTATTTTTATGTTCAAAAAATATATGGTTGAAATCCTTAAATGAAAATATTGTGTTGATAGTGTTAATCATAATATTCTCATCAATAAATTATCTAAAATTGAAATTGGTGAACCTTTGTTACCATAATAAGCAACAAGAAACTTTTCGTTAGTATTAGTGGGTACATCTTTACCTTTTTTATTGCGAACGCTCAAGTTCTATAGGAATCACATCTTAATTCACTGTTGTTCAATATATTTATAAATGATCTGGTATTAGTTATTGAACATACCGAAGTAGTGCTCTATGCTGGTGATATTAAGGCATACCCTAAGTCTCTCTAAGGCATACTCAATGTCTACAATTGTATTAGCTATTCTTGCAGAAGTGTGTATTACTAATAATATGAGTTTAAACATTAACAAAAAACATTACACCTTTGTTTCAACTAAAACGAAAACATTTTTACTCAATATTTTTATAATATTGATGATAAAATTTGAAATTCAGTCATCGTTATTGAACATTTGATTCCCAATTGAATTTTAACTCCTATATTGAGAAAATCATAAAAAGGGCCTTTAAATTCTTTGTTTTATTACATAACTCAACAGTTTCATACAGGATATAATTGTAAAATAGTTTTTAATTCACTTATTGTTTAGATATTTGGATTATAAAAATGGTATAGCTATGTCAAAACTTAATCATGAATATACGATCTTGCGGGAAAAAAGGTTGCTTCTATCTTTTCATTGATGAAGACTTACTCACGATATTTTCTTTTTACATAAAGTTATTTCGGAAGGCATACATTGTGCTGATATTGCATCCAGTTTGTTTTGTAATATTCCTGGAAAATCTCAAAGGAATTATACACCATTTTTTATATATTGCATAATGCAATTATTTTGCGTTTTAACCTAATTTACTTTTATAACCTGTTTACCATATAAAAAGTTCAGCGTTGCAAGTTTGAAATAAAAAGTTACGGATATTAAAAAAAATTTTTTTTATATATAAAAAAATATGAACTTAGGTTTGTTTCACGTAGATTCTATGAAGTTTCCATATTTTAAAAATGTTTGAAAATGAAATGCGTCTACATCGAAACTATATAGAATCGATGTTTAATTAGGAAATCTTTAATATCAGTTTTTATTTTTTCAGTATCAAAGTTTTGTCCTAACCTAAATATTCATAAATTAATTTGGAATTTTCACTTCAATACAATTTTTATCTAACAACTGCACTGTAAAAATGTAGATTTGAGATTAACTTGTTTATAGTTATATGTTAATAATGTATATAGTTAATAGATCTTCAAATTTGAATATAAATCTATTTTGGTTAATAATTTGAGTTTTTATTTTATATTATTTGGTTTAATATAATTGTAACATTATTGTTAAAATTTCATGTAATTCTGATTAAAGCCGAAGATTGCATGTATAAAGATTAATTGCAAATTATTCCACTTCATACAATTGTAGAAGAAAATATAAAGTACCATAATGCAATCCATTATTTCTTATGATACATGAATATGAATGATTTGTCATTATGCTTGATTTCTAAGTGATTCTTTTCCTCCTCGTAGATTTATTTTTATATAAATTATATATAAAATCGTTTATTTTTATATAACTTATATTATTTGTTATTTCAAAAGATTTTTCAACTTGGAAATTTAGGAGACTTTTTTATAACTATAAATTTCAGATATTTTGAAAAAAAAACACCATAAGAAAATGTATACTTGGCAAGATTTACTTACTTACTTTTCGAAGGGTGAGTATCACAGCAAAACTGGCGCACAGATCTATTTCCGAGCTAAATCTCTGAAACGTCTAGGATGGTATTCTTCTTATGGAGATGCTCGATGAATCGATGATACTGATAGTATATGATGATGACATAAACGTTGTTAAGGAAATGTATAATTTGAAAGCAGTGCATCTGATATAATGAGGCTCAAACAGTTATGGATGGATGAATTTAAGCTTAATTTATCAACTCACCAGAATGAACTCATCTTACTCACGAGGAAATGATGCCAAAGTTATCTGCCAACAGATTCAGCCTGCAAATGAAACCAGTGATTAATTACCTTGCATTTACATCCGACTTAAAGTTAAAGTTTTTTACATTTTGAGGAACACATAAGATGTAACATGGTTCATCACATTAAACAGTAATATTGTGTTGACTTATGTTAACACATTGCCATCGGGCGATTTTTGTCTTTGACTTCCGATTTTGACTCAAACTTCCGATGACTACGTAAATTATCAGCAAAGTGCACAAACGACGTACGTAATTTTTTTAAAAGCGAGACATCTCGTTTCCCGATGTCAATGTAATTTTTTTAAAAACGAGAAATCTCGTTTCCCGATGTCTACGTATTTTTTTTAAAAAAACGAGAAATCTCGTTTCCCGATCGCAATGTGTTAATATACAACGCCTATCAAGTTGCCTTTACACAAGCAGTTGGGTTTCAGCTGGATAGACGGAAAGAAGGTTTTTCACTGGAAGATGAGGTAAAAAATTCTTTAGTGAGACATGAATTAGACAGTCAAGGTAAGGAATTACCAGGTGAGAAAGAAGTGATAATAAGAGATCTGAAAAACGCAGGAGCAAAAGTACCGGATGTTTTAGATGATAGTGAGCTTCTTATATTTAAAGCAGAATGGAAGCGGCATAAAGAAGAAGGAAAGATAGCTAAGAGGACAATTATTGATGTTTATAAATATACACATAGTAGAGAAACAGAGACAGCTCTAGGTAATGTTAAAGAAGAGATTAATCTTTTAAAAAAAGAAGGACGAGAGAGATATATTAAAGTACGCGAAAAATTGAAAGAAGTATATGATGAAGGGAAAAACAATTTAACAAACGATGCTTTAAAAAGGAAATTAGAGGGTCTTTTTAAGTTCGAGTATGATAACCAAGAGGTTGAGCAAAGGCTAGTAAAATCAATAATGAAAAAAGCCAAGGGTGAGTTAGACCTATTAGGCATGATTAGCTTAATAGATCAGTTTTGAAGTTTAGAAGAGGAGATAAAAGGTCCTTTTATTAAGCAAGGTTTAAAAGAAGCTTCAGATAAAGTAAATAATATTATAGCAAAGATATATTTAGAAATAACGAAATGTAAAAAGTAAAATTTATTTAAAGGTCAAGCAAAGGGTATAGAGAATTCATGTAAGTTATTAGAAAGGGAGGCAACAGATCTAGTAGAAAAGATTAATTCACATCGAGTGAGAATTGAAAAATACTTAAAAAGACCTGAACAACGTATACTATTGAAAAAAAAATAGAAGGGAGTAAGGATTTAAATAAGTACTTAAAAGATGAGCAAAAGAGAAGAGGACAAAAGCATCCAAATACAAAGTTAATACAGAAGCAATTAGAAAATAATAAAGAAATTCTAAAAGCATTAGAACAGTTAAAATTGGAAGAAAAAGAGTTGTTGATAAATGAAAAAACAATAAATGATTATAGAGAAGAACTAGAATCTCGCGAAAAAATAAAGTTTGCAATAATAGAGGATGATTTACTGAAGGTATTCAAGCCTGAAATTTTCGATGAAAAAGAAATCAAGAAGTTATTAGAAGGAGCAGAACTTGAGTACTGTTTAGCAGAAAGATGCAACAAATATCCTGTAATTAAAACAAAAGATTATATCAAACATTTTAGTAAAAATTTATTGTCTCCTTTAATAGACAGAATGATGGAAAATATAGTAAATAATGTACCAAAAAGCGATAAGAGTTCATGGTTGCAACCTATAAGAGCTATTCAGACAGGCTTGGAATATATTAAAACATGTCTTGCCGTTGCAAACAGGGATAAGAGCACAGTCCCGGGCTCTTCTTGTCTTTGTAGTAGCTTGTAAGCTACTACAGTAGAGTTATAGATACTTTTGGTCAACACTTGTGCCTGCGTAATTTCATTTCTTTGACCAGGAGTCACAATAAATTTAAGTGAATTTCCAAGCGTGTGTATTATAGTTATAAAGCCACCTTTGCTCCTCCCTGAAGCTTCATGATCCTTGGAGATTGTTGTGTATCCAGATGAACATAGATGGGCTTGGATGGTCGTACCGTCGATCATAGCAACTTCTAATTCAGGCTCTTGTTTAGTATACTCAAGCAATTTTTCCCAGACATCTCTTTCACACCATCATTTAAATCTCTTTTGTATACTCCTGTAATTACCATGTAACGTTACAAAACCTTTATCTTAATCAAGAATATCAAATATTAAAATTTATATATTATTATTAAATATGTATATTTTATTGTTAAATTTATATATTATTATTAAATATGTATATTTTATTATTAAATTTATATATTAATACCACAATGACAAGTAAATGAGTTAGTAAACAGATATTTCGAGATTGTCTTATGTCAAATTAATTTCAATTTAGATATTACATTTTTAACAATTGTTTTATGTTTTATTTTCTTAATAAAATTAATCTTCTTTGATCAATGAAAATTGATTTATAATATTAAATAAAATTTATTATGACACTTATCTTAACGTTGAAAATTGTGTACATAAAGAAGGCAATGTTATTAACAATATAACTAACAACCTATAATAATAATCTAAATATTAATAACCAAAATTAAACTAATAAGAATCTAATAAAATCTCTCTCTGGTAATAAAAAGAAAATAAATTATTAACATTAAATATCCAAACTTTAGGTTAGATTACGTCTTGCTATTAAGTTAAAATTTATATTATTAATTTAAAATAATTAAAAATGTAATTCAATTAAATTTTTCACTTCATTCACTAAACTTCAAAATATATATGTAGAATAGAATGTTCTAAAACATTCAGATTTTGAATTATTTAAATTTTCTTCCAAATTAAAATAAATTAAAACATATTAAAGCGGATAATGGTAAAACACTTAAGGATGTATATTGTTATTAAATTCTTTTTGGAAAATGTCAGAGATCTGACAACTGATAAGGATTTTGTATATAAGAAGTGTGAAAATTCGTACAAAAACAGTTTAATTTCAAGCAAACTATTCAGTGCAAATCACTACAGTCATAAGGAGTAAACAGAAACGCGAAATTCGATTGTTAAAATTGACTCAATTTCTCCTTGAAGGAAGGTCACCTTTAATGAGTAAATATTGAGGATCATCTTCAAGAAGTCAGGTGCCCTTTGTCTAAGAAGACGAGCGTTAAAAATATCAGAGAGGATATTCAACTGCAATAACGACTCCTTACCCTTAGGGTTATTTGGATTAAGTGGTCCACTCTCTCGAGAGTGTGTGGTCTCAACACGTGTCTGAGAAGACCGTGAACTTGGTTCTCAAATACCGCAGGGAAAGGTGTAGTGTGTTTGAAAGAGTCTCTTGGTGTTTCTTAGTACTAATCATAAATAAGACCTGGAGAAATTGATTGGTCCCTCCGCTATGAAAAAAAGAGCAGAGCCTTCTGTCTGAAGAGGCGACGGTTCAAGACGTATGAGAAGACGTGTATCCACTCGGTTGCTTTTTCTTGAGGATCTTGAATCCGTTGCTGTGGCTTACGTTCGAGAGGACATACGCTCAAGGCGTGCTCGAGAAGGCCGTCAACATCGACGAATTCGTGGACCTTTCGGGACGAAACGGCCTGGGACCTGAATAACAATTGACGCTTGTCCAGGTTGTCTCTGAACACGTGAGGGTGCTCAGAAATAGAACACAAAGAGTCCCTAAAACACGCAGTGTGGAATAAGTGCGTGTAACAAATTAATAAAATTAAAATTATTTTTTTCTTTGTAGTGAAGTGCATAAAAACGTTTAAAAATTTGGTTCTTCTGAGTCACCAAAACGGAAAAAGAGGTTAGATTGTAATATTAAAACATAAGTGTCATACCATTTTCCGGTGTATTAAAATTTGTCCGTCTTATAAAATATTACAATTAATAGTTTACGAGCAAACAATGAGTAGCAATCAATGATGATTGTATCTGAAAAAGTTGTTAAATTAATAACAACATAATTTTAGGAGAACTGAGATTTATAAACACTCAAAAAGCTCCAATTTAAATCATATGAAATTGTAATTAATTAAATAATAAGATTTTTTTAATCACAAATAATATTTATATTAAGGGACAAAAATCTCAGAAAGTAACAAATGGCGCCCAACGTGGGGCGGCCAAAATAAATTGTACTCCGTCGAAAATGAGGTAAATGTCCATTGACATATATATACAGAACCACACAAAATTTTCATACTTTACACAGTATTTACAAATTCACCAACTGACAATGTTTTCTTTTGTGGCTATGAAAGGTTATAATACATGAACCTCTTCGTACGCCAACCCAACTGACAATAAAACGAGGTTAGATTATTTGTTTTCGAATTGTCGACAAGTGTTGATAAACCTCAAATTGAGCGTTGCGTACATCAAAAGTGAATATTTTTACAGCGCTATCTATCGGAGATAGAGAGTATTCAATCGACAGGTCGGTAAATTAGGATCAGTTATCATCAGTCAGTAGAATAAAATAAAACCACGATGGCTGTTAGAAAACCTACGTGAATAAAGTCAAAATTAATCAGATCAAAAAACTGGAAGAATTTTTTTTATTTTCAAGTAAACTATTTTCGAACAAAAAAATTTTTTTTTTGAAATCAAAGGAATCGTAGTATCTACAATAAATCAAATCTATCATAAAATCAAAAGGAAGCGTAGTAACTAGGAAATTGCGTAAAGTTGAGCGACTGTTGCGAGAGATTATAATCGAAAAAGAGGAAACAGATGCGAGAGTAGAAGAATTGCATACCGAGGTGCGCGAAAATGAGGATAGAGTTCGCTATTTACTTTCGCAGGAAAAGAATAAGATAACAGAAGTATGTGAAGAAACGACAAGGAAATTCAGGACAGAAGTAGAAACATTCAGACAAGGGAAGCAGGAAAAAGTAATTAGAACGGAAAAAACGGTAAATGAACTTCGTAGGAGACGAGGTGATTCAGGAGATGAAACCAATAATCAAGCAAGTAACATCTCATTGCTCCATGGATAAGTCGCACAGAACCACAAATATTCGATGCTAGGTTAATTAAACCAGTGAGATTCATGAGGGACCTAGAATCCTATTCGCGTGCCATTAATCCGCACCCTCACCAAGTTCGTTGGTGAGGGTGCGGATGGTGATACTGAACAATTCGGACGCACATTTCTGAAAAGATATTGGAAAGAGGATATTCAATATCGAGTTCGGCAAAATTTGGAATTTGGACGTCACAGAAATAAAAAACAAATATTCACATTTATTTAAATAAAATATTAACATTTTTAATTTAAACAGTACTACAATTTTATAACAGAAATGTTAATATTTTACAAAATATGTAATTTTAGTCGTTAAGCATATTTAGTAATTATTTAACGTGCATTTAGTTTATATTTATAATAAGATTTCATTATAAATATAAATATAATATATGTGACTTGTTATTCAATATTATAAAATTCTAGTGTTGTCGACGTTTCGAATCATGTTTAATATTTTTTCAACTTATTGCAAAAATGTAAATTATTAAAAGCACAATTATACGTTGTATTGGAATGATTATAATATTAATTATTAATTCATATATGTATTGTATGATATTTATATATTATATAATATTTATTAAATATGTTTAATAACAAAATTATAGATTTTGTAAAGTGTTAACATTGTTGTAAAATATGTGCTATTATATTAAAAATGTGAATATTGTACTTAA
>JABFOX010002042.1:0-11963 GCA_022817665.1 Axea sp. ZL-2020 | reverse complement strand
CTTGCATTGCAAAACTTTTTTAGTGATAAGAAATTGGCATCAAGGGAAGAGTGTGAAAATCAATTGCTGGAGTTTTTCGCTAATAAGGACCAAGACTTTTATGAGAGAGGCATAATGAAGCTACCATATTTGACCTAAATCGGACAATGCAAAACATGTTAAATAAAGTCTTGAAGTTTACGTAAAAATAATGGATTTCTTTTTCCCCAACCTAATATATTCCCGAATAACTAGTTATATAGATTATAATTATAGTCTAAAATCTAAATAGGAATCTACTAGATACACTTCTTTGAATTAATATTTGGTAAGAACAAGAACACAAAGTAGTTTTCAATGTTCTTAAACAAGAGAGAAGTAGTTATTCATATTATGAATAACTCAATATTTTGGTTGAATATTTGCCACATTAAATATAATTAATGTTAAAACCATAAGTATACGCATTAAGATGTATTGCGTTCGAAGTATTAAATTATAATGAAAACTAATTAATTTAAAATGAACAAGTAATTTAAAAATGAAATATGTTAACTACAAAGATGATTATATTTTCGAATGGAATACAAATCAATACCGGAAATTTAATTAAACATTTTTATCATGATTATTCAAAGTTATAGAAATAGTTTCTTTCACAAGTATAATTATAAAAGATGGTTATATTAAAAATATATATGTAAACATCGACATATATTTTTACTCTTTTATAAAATACCTTAACCTATATCAATTATACTCCCATATATAAATATGAATACAAATTATAAACAAGTTACACGTTGACTGCATTATTATTTCTTATATTAATATAAGTATATATATAATTGTTACAACTATAGAATTATAGACTCTCATTTGTATATACAGCAATACTGTTAGATATTAATTTAATTCTTTCATAACTGGAAAAATGTAAAAAGTAACGTATATGTTTTTACACATTTTTCATAAGAATACATTTTTACTGAGTAATATTTACATTTGTATGCTACATTACACATCGATGTATTTGTAACATTTATGAAGTTAAAATTATTTAAAATATTATTTTGCCATATAACGAATGTTATATTCGAAGATAAAATTATTTCCCATTGAATTACATGACTACGAAAATATAATTATCGTGTAAATAAAAAGTTATATTGCTTAATTTAAATATTATTTAATGTTTTATATAAATATTTTTTTCTATTTGTTCAATTCATGATGTAATTGTTTAATACTGGAATCACAGAATAAGAGTTTTTTCATTTTAAGTTATTAAATTATATAGTTTTAAAAATGTAATCTTATACGTCAACTATTTTCTTTTGAAAGTTATTTATTAGTTAAAAGTATATTTTATATGAATTTTGTATTAAGAAATGTTCAAAGTTCATTTTCTAGTGTTGTCGAGTTTATCGTAGAAAATTCATAAATTACAGTTATTATTGTTAACAGAATTATTTATAAGATTATTAATTTAATAGCTGTTACTTAATATTTCTCTGCAATCTTATATAATCGAATGGGATTCTGAACCTTAAAAAAACGCTTTATTATAATTTGTATTTCATTAAAATAAATATTTATGATAATATTAAGACATTTAACAATGCAATTATTAATTCTGTATATTCTGAACACTTTATGTATTATTTCTTGACACATTAAATTAATTTGATATACTATATTAAGATATATTATGAGAAAAATTTTGTATATAAAAAAGAAGAAAACAAAACAGTTTTATAAATTGTTCCCTTTTATAAAAATTTAATTAATTAAAAGATTAAATCATAATAAATTATAGAAACTAATTTCTACGTTTAAAAGAAATTCGACCATAGTGATAAA
Organism: Axea sp. ZL-2020; assembly: GCA_022817665.1. Lineage (NCBI taxonomy): Eukaryota > Metazoa > Arthropoda > Insecta > Hymenoptera > Scelionidae > Axea > Axea sp. ZL-2020. Next base: position 10,121 of record JABFOX010002042.1, on the reverse strand, counting down.
TCAGAATTATCATTGAATTGCATTAATTTCTTTTACGAGCTGTCAGTAACATTCATCAAATCATAGATTTTATTGCTATTTTATAACCAAGAAGAATCAAAGAATTATTTTCAATTACAATAAATATAAGTTATATTAAAAGGACATTATTTTAATAAACGAACAAATCTGAATAACACAACTTAAGAAATAACGTTCCATCGCAACTTTCTTAAGAAGTGAACATCTTTTTTCACTGATGCCGTGCATTGGTTCTTTTGACAGTTAATAAATTGTAACATTTCATCATTCAAGCAAGCCATTTACTGTTAACATAAAGCGGCGATATCAATATAAAATGCAGATAACTTTCAAGCAATTTATCAGAATAATATTCATGTTAGAATTCTGACTGCACTGACATAATAAAAAAGAATATTATTTTGGAGTATTCAAATCTACTTATCATCACATTTTTTTGTCATTTGTTTCAGTCACACGGAGTAAAATATATTATTTGATTACAGTAATTTCTGTTTGAAGAGTGAAGAATTTTGTGAAAACTCAAAATAATAAGTATAATATAAAACTACGAACTAACAAAAGACATGTTTTTATTTTTGAATTGTTATTTTAACTGTTTTAATCTCGCTTTACATTTTACATTAATGTCATGCTATTATTCAGTTCTAATTATTTTCTAATACTAATTCGTGTTGGTATTTAATCAATATAAATGACTTATTAATTTTTTGGTAAACTATGTTCTAGATTTTTCGACCTCGAAAATAAAAAAAGGAACAATGTTACTCGTATTGACTATCTTTTGTTGAAACAATGTGAAAACAGCCGTAAAGCATTCGATGTTGAAAAGTGAGAAATGATTGGAGGGTCGCTTTAATGTGCAGACAAAAAGAAAGGAATTGCCTGCAAAATAATAGAAATGACATTCCTTGAATTTTGTTTTTCGTATTACATCGTTTCTTATTCATCCCATTATATTTTTATATTTAATGTGACATTCAGGTATTCCAGAGTTAATGAAAAATCTCTGTGTTTCAGTAAATTAAGCTGCATTTCATCACTTTCTTTCGAAATGAATAACTCAATCTGGACTAGTTGACAGATCAAATCAATTTAATATTTGAAAAATATAAGTTGTTGAACGAATTATTTAATTGAAAATGAAAATCGATTGCCCTCATTTAATACTGGCATAGAGAAAGGAAACTGAAGAATTAAAAAGAATGAAGTTATTGCTGATTTTGTGTTGACGTTACATTTTATATTATTTTAATTTGATTGTTTGAGTCTTAATTATTTTTTAATAATTTGACTATTAAATTAACTAGTTGATAGATAAAGTTGAAAACACAAGAGAGTGAGGCAAGAACGAGGATTCAGAATAGCATAAATATGCAATAATTAAACCAACCTTTTCAAACATTTCGTGATATTTCTCGAAACCGGCATAGTTAGCTCTCAGCCAGCGTGAGGCTAATTCCTTTGGGGTGCTCATAGCCGGTTCATAATTAGTTTGGAAAAGTCCTAAGGCTATCAGTGATTGTAATGGTGGCCATGCATTTGGGAAGTCCCATTGTTGGCCGGTCGGATTCAAAGAAGCTGGAGTACCACCTGTACAGAAGTATGTTTGTGTAAATGGATGTATTTCAAGCGACAAAGACATTGCTTATAAGGTGGCTGATTTTATTATTACCATATCATCAACTATGCAGATTAAAGAGTTTCTGTACTTATTAATTAATATTTAATTAAAATATATTTTAATTATGGTTTAAAAAACAAATAGCTTAAAATTGTTAATGTTTATATATTTAACGATCTTTCAATTTTTATACAGTATTTTTTTATGTTAAGCTAGTTCTTCCCTATTAATATATTCATTTGATATAACTTATATTAATCATTAAACTGTTATTAATAATTCTCCTATTATTATCGTCGTCCGCTTATATTATTGCATATTATGAAATTTGATTACCGTAAATTTCATATTTTTATTTTTTTTTTCTATAATAGACTTGAAGAATATTAACATTAATTGAAATATATAATAAGTAAAATATTAATGATTACTCCTACTAATAAGATATCAAAAGATCAATATATCTTTTATTTTTAACTTCAAATGAAATAACTATTAAAATTTCCTAGCTTCATAGTACATTAATTTTGGTATAAATTAAGAAAAAAAAAAAAAAAAAAAAAAATTATGAAACACATATAATTGTAAATAGCTATTTTATTTCTATATTTAACAAATATATTATTATAAAATTAATTAAAATAAGGGATATGAATGTTTACCTGATTTTAAAATAAAGAGTTCTACTAAAAATCACTTTATATTTCCATTAGTTGCTTGCGGCTTCATTTAATTCATTTAATTTACAAATCAAACAAACATATTAATTGAATAGATATTTTTTATTTATAACATAAATTTAATTATGCTTTTTGTAAATATAATTACGCTTGTTTTGTGTTTTGCCAAAAATAATAGCAATACTGATTATTTTACATCTTAATTATTTTAAGGTTGATTCATTTTGATATATAATTTAGCTTGCTTTTTATTTATTACACAATGATTTATTTTAATAAAATGCATATATACTTTTAATACTCTAAGTTTATTTCAGAACTCCTCATTTATCTTGTAAGATTGTTATTACTAAAATAAATCTTTCTTAAAATCATTTCCTTCTCTTCTCCAAACCAAAGCTCTTAAGTTTATTTACACTCTATTACATTTCAATGTAATTTAATGAAAATCACTCTCGGCACTGAATTCTTTTAGAATTATTGCACCAGCCGCAAAAATTTTTAGAGTACTTTCAAACCTACATTTTCAAGAAATCCAAGAAACTGGTTACTTTAGATTCAAAAATTAATTCTAAGGTGGCTAATGGAAATTGTCAAGTTTATAAACAATTCTTTACCTAACCAGAACAAAAACAAAATGATCATTCTCATTTGTTATGTTGAATAATTTGTAAGTGGACGAGGCTTATTTTCTAGCTCAGAATTAGCACAGTAATATCTGAAGTTATGACTCGTCAGTACGCTATGACCTCAGCTTTCTGATTAGTCTGATCAGAATATTAGTTCTATTTATATTAATAAATTTTCATAATAGTAGTTTAGTTTAGCAATTACCACATCTAACTAACTACAATACTTCCATACAATACATTCATAACGTGAGCTACATTAACTGCTTAACGACTTTTGAGCATATGGTGTTAATGTGAGATTTAAATTTCAAAGGACTACTTTGTTAAATATGTTTGCAGTATTAAATTTCAATTTAAATATATTAATATGTATATATTTTGTCCTTTTTATAGTCTTTCTTATCAGTAAAAACAGTACTTTTTTTCTTTTTTTTAGTTAATAATTTTTTTTTAATAAAAAGGTTCTTATGATAAAGATCTAATCACATTTATATCTTTTTCTACAAAAAAGGAATCATGAATATCAAGCAAAACAATGGATTTAAAAATCTTAAATTCTGGAATAAAAGTTTATTATTTATCATTGAATCTAGTGTTATTCCAAATATTAAAAGCTTTAACAAATTAAAAATAGTTTTAAACCCACTTGTTTATGGAGATTCTCATATATATACTTTTATTCGAAGTATGTAAACTGCTAGAAAAGTTTTGACAATGTAACTACTGCTTACATCTGAATAAAAATTTGAATCAGAGTTTTACAGCATATATTTAAAAGAGGGCCATTGAAATTTCATCATAATGCAAAATGTCTAAGTAATTGATATTTTGCATTATTTATTTATTCCATTCTTTATATATTTATATAATTAAAAATTATGAGGTTTCTTTACATAGATTATACTTGTTTGATAAATAAAAAAATCATTTTATACAAATAAAATACACAGTTACCATCTGGAATCTGAACCTAGAATACAATACTTTTTAAATTTTATAAATTGCTGCGTTGATAATTGACACGCGCAAATTGGTCGGATGAATAACGAGTCGTATTTTTTACTCCGTGGCGTTCTTACTATTGCCAAGGCATTCCACGTCAATTTCAAAGATTGTGACATTCGTGTTTTTATGAAAAATATCAGTTTATGCATATAACTCACAATTATAAACAGGATTGCTCGCGACCTTACAGCAAATGGCAGCGTAAAGCGTCGAATGAAACATTTTCGAAATCCGACAATGTTCTCGATCGCTTTTCGAGATCATTTTTTGATCGCAGTCATGTTAATCAACATTGCGCAACAATTGCGCTACTTGATTTCTTTATATGACATCATACGAAAAGGGTAATCTTGCTGGTCGACTCGCTCGTTAATCGCACCGACCAGTTTCGAGCTCCTTTTTATTAATTGCATTAAACGAATTAAGAATGAATGATTATTAAATGTATTAAATAAATTAAAAGCCAGATAAATTATTTAATTGCGCCGAATACAGCTGTATTGTTCGAAATCGAAATCAGCGTTGCGAGGAACAAAATTTATCGATATTCCATTTATTTATTGTTATGTAAGACGGATTTTTATATGTTTCAACACTCGTCGAAACAGAGATAAATTTGTGATTTAAACAATGACAAATGACAGCGTCGTTAGTTAGCAACGTTAATGTGGAGTATTTTTGTATTATCTCGTTCATTAATAAATGCCGTAAAGAAAATAAAGGTGGAGTAATATGTCCACATTGATAACTGCAGTAAGAAACCGTATGGCTTGTTTGTATGAATGAAATACACAATTTGAGATTTGTTGCGATACAAGGTTTAAAGTGATTTTTTTTTAGAAATCAAGCATGGTGTTAAATGCATTGAAAGATACTGAAAATAAATACGCTTTTAATCCAAAGGCGTGCTGGGAAATGAAACAATTCGTACAGTTCAATAATTTTTTTTATTAGAGTCGCTTCTTTAATGTCGAATTAAATAACGCGTTATTAGTAAAGTAAGTTAATACCGATTAGAAACTTGGAAATTTAATTCACACGATGGTGAGTGATGATTGGAAATTAAACGACGCCCTGCACTTTGAAACATTAATTCAATTTTACAAATTAAAATATCACAGGCTACTGACCTGTGGTATCTTTTTTTCCGTTTTCCTTTCTTTGGATAACTCCCGTTTATATGCCAATTTAGCGTTTGATTGTATAATTAAAAATTAATATGCAATTAAATAGTTTGTAAGAGCTTTTTATAAACAATACGAGTTTCGTTCCGCGCTAATGAAACATGATAAATCTGTTGAAGTGGATTTTGTTTTTAAAATTAATTACAATTTTATTTCAGTAACTCCAAAGTAATAAAGTAATCAATTTGATATCGTTTGAAAAGGTTCTGTAGAGAACATTTGTATGATTCTGATTTTAGAGCATACAAAAATGAACTAACTAGAATGGCATCTAATTCCCTTTTAGTTTATATTGCTATAATTTTCGTATCTTTGGTAGACAGATTTTTGAATCACTTTTTGATTACTATTGGAAATACTCCAAGATTTATTTTAGCCAATCAAACACTAATTATACCTCATTGGTGTAATTTTAATGTGTTATAAGTGATATATAAATATTCATATTTGTCAATCAAGCATTCAAAAAACAAGACAAAAAATAATGAAATGTTTAAAATTTATCTGACAATCTCAAGGAAATTCTGAGACGTTGTAAACTTGAAAGTAAATTCCTTCAAAAGTACAAAATAATATACTTATTCTCCTTTAGTAATGACCCATACAGGGTTTCCAAAATATGATGTTCGTATTTCAACTTTCAGAAGTAAAACCACTTTGAAAGCAGCTTTCATTTTAAAAGTATAATCGCATTGTTTGTATCAATAATGATGCAACTTTTGAGCAATTTTCACGCTCTTTATCTTAACGATATTGAAAGTTTTCGGGGAATTTACATTATATTTATTTTAATTACTGTTCGGCTTATCATTATTTTGCATTAATATCTTCCAATCTTTTATATTAAGATCTAATATCTAAAACATACGATTGGGGCATTTTCAATTGCACAAAATGAAATAATGAATAAGCGATTCATAATGACATTATAATTTCTGGCATTCGTTACTCATGCTATAGATTCTCTCTATATGAATAATGTTTCATAATATTGGATAAATATTACAATATTGTAATAAATCTCGTTTAAATGTTAAATAATACTATTAACATTTTTGCACTATTGCAATAACATACCAATGCTTTAATGTTGAAGAAGAATGGTGAAAAAGTAATCTGTTTTCTAAATTTCCTCTTGAATTTCTTGCTTTTAAAATTTATACGTCTTTGTTAAAAGAATGCCAAGTTTTCAAAAGGATGTTCAAGATTTTTAGTATATCTGTAATCATGTTTAATTCGAACATTAAATTAAGCCTTGGAACATTGTTTTTATATTAAATAATACAAGGTAAACAAAGGAACAAAATATATTTTCCTTTTAACATTACTGTCTGGTATTATAGATTCAGAACTGTCTTTTATCCTGATCTTACCATTTATTTTTTAGCATCAAAATATACGATCATTCACAAATTTTCGCCTGTTCCACGTGGAATCAATTATGCTGGTCCATAAGCATTAGCTCAATACCGCATCCACACATTTTCAGTTTTGATCCGCGTGAATTCCACAAACTAAATGTACATTTTTCCACCAATCATGCTCCACGGACACCTCTGATAGTGCCTGTACAATTTATTTTCATAAAATTTACATAAGTATGACTCCTCGTTAAAATGTTTTCCACGTGAATCATTAAGATGGTAAAACTATTTATCTCATCCACAACACCACAAAACGTTGATTACATTTATATACATTCAAACGAAATTCGGCCTCTGAAACAACAAATTATTAAACATTGTTAAAAGCAATTATTGAAAGCATTTCAAAGCAGTTATTTCTCTTCGTTTCCAATAAATAATAAATCAAAATCCAACTTCATTTAATCGCGTTCATATCCAATTCACACCAACCTACTTTTTTCAAATACAAATAACTAATAATTTCGAATATTATAATCTCCTTTTTTTTAATCGCTCGTAAATATGTTTTATTAGTTTTAATGCATTTGTTTACAGTACACGTGTTTATAAATACCGCGTACGATTAAAAATATTAATATAGATGCAATGAAATGTAATTTAAATTGTATTTTAATACACACAAAAGGAACGTTAACTCAGTTTCGTTTTTATAAAAAATTACGTTAGAAGCAGATAGCGCAAAATGAAACACAAGCGTTAAGCACGCTCGTGGAAAGCGGAGTTTACAAAGACGCGAGGTAGATCGCGTTTTACGCGAGCATGAAATCCACGTGCATTTTATATAGAAGCATGTGGGTTGAACACAGGTTTCCATGTCGAATTGCCTTTTGCGCTGAGCGAAATGCACGTGGAGGCAGCGAAATACGGCATTAAAAATGCACGTGGACTCATCGTTTGATAATTTAAGACGACGTTCGTGTTGAAACAAAACGTCGGATTGAATAACAAGAGCAACTTTTGTATCAGACAACAAAATATTTTATCAGTCGATCCACGGTGGTTCGCTCGAATATACATTTATGAAAACAAACTCAATAGCAATAACAAACGCAAAAACCACCAACTATGATTATTATTTCAAAATGATTTAGCTCTCGTTTTTGAATTTGTGCTACGGATTCGCACAATGCACTGATTTTGGATTTTAGTTCTTGCGTGCAAAACAGAATAATTCGTTTCTCTCATTTTACAATAACGAATTCGAGTAAATATGTTATAATTACCAAGTTCCTTGCAGTTAAGAGTCATTCAAATATATCTCGAGTTATTAATAACAATATCGAGAAACTTGAATTACGAAACTGCGTTTAATAAATAAACAAAGTACATTAATTGATTCTTTTATGTGTATAATAGACAAAAAAAAGAAAGAAATTCGTAACAAAAAATTCATCCTTTCCAGTTTTATCGAGCATTTAACTTATTCTTTCCAGCGTTTGAACGATCTTGATCTCAATCGGTACCGATGTACCAGCGGTACACGCACGTACGCACGCACGATCACAATAAACAAAAAAAATCATTACAATGAGTTGCCACACACATCGCTTAATATCACATTTGATACTCGCGTCAATGCTTGTTCATTTTTTTGTTTACTCTTATTAACTTCTTGATTTTCGTTCAATTATAAATTCCGCGTGAAATTCATCCAGAATTACCGTCCGACGCACGTTTTACCCACACGAATTCCTTTCACCGAACGAGAATTTCGAGGATGAAATCCATATCGAATTTACGTTTCGAGTTGAAGTACACTCGCATTCCACGCCGCGTAAAATATAATCCGACTCAAACCCATGTGATTTCGCTACTTTCCACGTTTGCGCGGATCAACGAGGAAGTATATCGATGCAAATTTCATGCAAATCGTATACACGAAATTGATACGAATCCAGCTGTTGAAAACGTTTCTGCAGTACCACCATGATACTTATTTTGTTCTTTTAACGCTACAATGTTCGATATAAAATATTCAATATTCCAAACTCGAAAGAAAAACTGTTTAATATCGCTATTATATAACCGATCTCGGAACGAATGTCGAGCGATTTCAAGAAAAAGTACGCTTTGTTTATGTCATCATTTCGGTTGTAAACTGATTTACGATTCAATGTTTCTTTGTCCAACTTGCTTGGTTTAGAATTGCTTTTTTTGAAAGGGGAAAAAAAACAATTTCTTTTCATCGAAATTAATTTGTCAATCAAAAGTTCATCGGAAACCGTTAACTTCCTTCTTTCCCCGTTGAAAAAAGCTGCGATAATCGGTACTTTCTCGAACTTAAGATTTGCATCAAGCGGTGTGTGTACATGTGTGTGTACTTCTGTACGTATGCGTATCTAAGCCGGAAGATCTTCGTCAATTTAGATCAACATGGAATACCTCGACACACACGCAGGCGTTTATTCACGTTCACACACACAGACATCCAGTACATGATCCACTGGCGTGTCGCTAGGAGAGACGTCCCACGCACTACGTTCACAGAGACATCATCGTTTCTCCACTATTGATCAACGTCGCGACTCTCAAAAAGAACCATTGAAATCATTTTTTCGCACAAATCGTTTGTTCGAAGCGTAAAAAAGCGCGGCAATTAACGGTCAACGCCGTTCGAATCATACCGCATTGTTTCCTTCCTCGTTCAGCTTCAGTGTCAATATTACCACGTCATAAGATCACTTTTGCACGCAAATACAATTCGCGTTGAATTATTCCGCGCGCATCAAACTCGTGTCGACTCGTGTCAACGGAAAAACTTTTCTTTTGATCCGCATTCGCTTAACCGTCACTCAAGGCGAATCAATCAATCGAGCATTTGAGAACGGTAATTAGACAGCTATTCGGAGGAACGAATGACGAGTGCGTGATTTTGTCGAACCGGGGAGTAAAAATGGAAGCAAAAATAAGGCCGATGCCGATAACTGAACAATGGTCGTTTCCTTCAATGTCAAGGTCACAAACTGGAACGAAGACAAAAAACTCGTTAAAAACTGCATTGTCGCGTCCCCGGAAGCTCCCGTGGAACTCGTCCCTGCGCGGACGAGCGCGCATGCGCCGCCATCCCCGCCACGAGTGCCGACTCGAGACAGCCACGACTTTGAAACTTGGTTCGAGTTGTGTCAGTCGTTGGTTGCACAATGGCGTACATGGTTGGTCGTGCCTCGCTTAGTTGCCGCCGTCGTTTCTGAGCGGAGGTCGGCCCAACGTTGGGGACCGTCCGCAGGTTCACGCATAACTCCCGCTCGCAAGGTTCTCGCGCGAATACCCCGTGACCCTTACCGCTGTGCAAGTGCGCGTTGGTGCGCTCTATCGCCGCTACGACAAAGAATCCCCCGAGCAGTTCGTCCGAGAACCGCGCTGGCTTCGCGGACCCTGTTCGGCAAACCCCGGGCCGCCACAATCCGAATCGGCAGGCGAACGCCCGGGGGTCCGTTTTCGACTCGAGGACCTTCCGAGCAACGCTTCCCCCGTCTCCCCCCGTTCAGCGCCGTTCCGCACCGGCACCGTTCCCCCCGCCCACACAGTTCCCCCCCGCCCCACCCTTC
>JABFOX010002041.1:0-11963 GCA_022817665.1 Axea sp. ZL-2020 | reverse complement strand
CGATGCGTTTCTTAACGCTGATTAAAAAATGTCCAATGATGTATATGAGAGAAATTAAGCATTCTCGAGATATTCGAGATTTTTGGTCCTTTGCCTGTAACGGCAATGATTTTTTACTTCGAGTTTAATTTGTTTGTTTTGTTAGTTTAGTTTGTTTTGTCAATTTAATTTAAAGTTTATATTTTATTAACAAAACTAATAAAACTAACTAAACTAACTAAACTAATAAAACTTACAAAAGTAACAAAACTAACAAATTAAAATCGATATAAAAGATCATTGCCATTATAGGCAAAGGACGAAATATCTCGAATATCTCGAGAATGCTTCATTTCTCCTACATAAATCATTGGTCATTTTTTAATCAGCGTTAAAGAACACATCGAAATTATATATGTTTGAGGGGTATTAGGGGAGGTGTGGATTCTCCACAATTACCCAAAATTCAAGTTATGTATTTTACCGAATACACACGGTAGTTACTCTATTTAACAATTTTCAACAACGACAAATCTGTTGAATTTGTAATACATTTAAGTTTGTGTCTGTAGCGCAAAATTAATTTTGCTTACTTAATGATTTTGACATTTTTTATTGTATTTTCCGTGATCTGTTTTTATTGTATTGGTTAAATACGTGAGTTATCTAATTTGTATTGATTATTAATTTTTAATCAATTTGCTGTGCTTTGATTTGCTTAACATTATTCACTTGACTGTACTTTATTTCATTTCATTTTGCTTTTATCTGAAATAAAGTTCCTTTCTATAACCTGTTAAGCTTTATTCATTGTGTTTCTTTATATAATAATTTAAATATTTTATTTCAATCTTTTACAACCTAGAGATGGACTTGATGAACAATTCTTTATCACTGATACATCCTCACGTGACATTATATAACTGTTTACAGTTTGTCTCAATTCCCATCTCTCGGGCTTTTATTCTAACGTCTATTATTTGCACTATTTTCTTTTTAACGCTTTTTCCGCATCCTTATGCTATACGTCACTTCAATATCCTCTATATATCTTTGTTTCTTTGCGTAATACTATGAAAACATCTCCATATGTGTTGATAATATATTGGCTTACGAATGTGTTTATTTTCTCTTTGGTTGTTACCTCTTGTTGCAGCAACCCACGCTTTCATTATCACACATTTTCAACAATGTATTAATATATTCTGCCCGTTATTATAGTATTTTTTCCTCACTGATCTAATATTTATTTACATTTTTTAAATTACCGCATATCGCTTTCGCATTTCAACTTACCTCATAAAATATCCGAAAGTTTTTCCCTATCCCTGCTTCTTCTCTTCAAGTTTCTTCAAACTCTTCCACCTCTTTCCTTATTTTTTCTATTTCTAAAATGCCTGAACTATTTCATAGAGTAATAATACTCTTTTCTTTCTTTACTGTACACGTTCCTTATTAATCTCTTCGATTTTTAACTGCTTTCATTCCTTCCATCGCTATGCTTCATTTTAACACGATCTACGCTTTCAACTAAATAATTAAACAGCCGTATAACTGTCTGAAATTACATCTTTATAATCTCGATTCCCTAATCCCCATGTTAATTTTATTGCTTATTTTTATTTCTTCTTAATTCTGTAACATGTTCTTCATATTTTATACGTATCAATCTCTTCTATTTTCTTATTTTTTTTTCGGTGTGCTTTTTTCTTTCTTTCTTCTCCCACGTTTTACTGAACCCTAAAATGTTTGTTTTTTTCTACACTCATTATCGAAACTTTTTGATTTAATTACTTTTCACTAAGCTCCAGATGATTCACAATGAATATATTGACTTATGCTTTTTTGCTAAATCACACTTGATTTTCAATATCTCTTGAATATTTTTGCTGTACAAATGTGTGTATTTCTTTACATTTCGTTTTCTTCTTTTGTCTTATATAAATATATTTTATAATTGTTACTTTAAAAACAGACAGAAATATACATAATTAAAATTACTTTTATTATGTTTTTTATCATGTCAACTGCTTCGTGAGCAAGAAATTGAGACGTCAAACAAGATTAGAGTTATTCTTTTACATTACAGAAGATTCCTCCTGAATTATTCTCCCTTTAGGTCAACATTAACATGGATCATAAATACGTAAAATGTATCACCGTGAGTCTATTTTATCATATTATCAATGACTGCTGGATTTCAAGATCAAGAATTGAGTTAATTCATAAATCCTGTAATTTATATTTGAACAATTTATACCGACTACCATTTTATAAATAATCTTTATCCCAACTGATATATTTTTAGTATTTATATCAAATAAATATAAGATATTTGTTTGAAGTCATGCCATTTTCTTACACAATAATGATGAACAATTAAAATTTTGTCATAATAATATATATTATCGGAAAGTTATTATTTTCCGAATACTGCTTCATCTATAACGTTGTCAGTCATAAACCAGGATTAACTAAAAATGTAAATATTCAGTTGTTACTGTAAATCTGTTAAATTTACAAATTTAGCTATTATAATTCAAAACCGATGTCGGTTAAACAAAAGGCAATAGTTCTCATCTGATGTTAAAGTTTCATTACAATAAATCAATATAATTTTATATTAATTAGCAGTACTTGTACATTTGTACATTGGAATTTATACATCCACTTTCTGATGGATTTCTGGTACAGCAACCATGCTTAATAATCCGTGAAACTTTGTTTAGTTTGTTTGGCATAATTCCGTTCATTAACAGCCATTCCTGTTACATAAGTTTACATAAACTTAATGTTGTACGAAAATCCATCTAATCATAAATTGCAATGCGGAAATTGAATGCACAATTCATATTCATTTTCTATTTCTTACAATCAAAAGTCCATTACAAAATCCCACAAAAAAGAAATAAGTTCTACAGTTGAGTTTTACATAAAAATTCCATACATGAAAAACGTATAAAATTTAGATGTATAATTTTTAATGTTATCGCCATATTAAGTAAATTTAATGTGGGAAAACGCATAATTCGCATATAAATTGAAATAAAAAAGGATATGCAATCACCACTTATCATCCATGAATATACATCTACAAACACAATATAACTCTTACTATAAATATTTCGTTGAAATGGATCAAAGCCTTAACATTTTCAGAATCGATTTGCAATTTTGTGTACCTAATAATAAAGTCACTCCAAATGGTATTGATATTGCTTCTTTCGCAAATTCTTTGTTCCTTTGTACCCAATGCAGTTATATTTTGAAATTTATACCCTTTTCATACTTCCACCGGTCTAATAAATTTAATATACTTTGAAATAATTTAAGGTTAATGGCAAAAGCAAACACATATTTTCGTTTAATACTTCTGAGTGGAATGGTTTTAAACACAGGAGGTATCACCTTTTCATTGTACACCGTAAGTCTGTGTTGAATAGCCTTGACATTTTTAATTCACAATTAAATAAATTACATTAGCTTGTTTCTTTTACAGTTGAAAACGATTACTTAAAATCATGGGAAAATGGTATGCCTAATACCAGTTATGTTTGTATCGATAGGAGTAGCGGGTATTCTCTGTTTAGTAGGAGATATGATCCGCGATTCGAATGACATTTTTAAATTTCATATGTAAGTGTTTCAAACTACTGTAGTGCACGATACGACGATTTAATAAAGTTTCTAATTGCAAATGTAGTTATAAATCTAGCTGGACAAATTTATCGAAGAAAATGAAAGTTTAGATAAATATATTTCAAATGACCTGTAACGTAACTTTACAAATCCACGCTTATGGTATTCTTATTTTGTCAATGCAGTTATACATCAAGGTAAGAAACATGGGGTAACGATTCTCTTAATCTCGTGTACTATTGCGAATTTGTGAATTAGCGGATCAAATGCTTTTATTCATTGGATCAAAAACGTATGTAATTGCACGAGAACATAAACTCAAATTTCACTAGTCAAAATTAATTTTATCCGAATGTAAACTTACCATGCATCATGGTACAAAATGACAAGAACGCTACACGTCTTTTCGTTCTCGGAACGTGTTGTCTCTCCTTGTGTATAAAAACTGCGTGTACTTGCTTACAGCAAATGTATAAAAAAAAGCATAACATAAATTATATACATTTTTGGTAACACGTGTTTATTAAATGTTACTTTACAACATTGCATTATTCTTTTACAGGTTGTGAAAGTGTCATTCACATACTACACACTTCTGTTGACATTAAGAGATTCTTCATTGCATTAGATTTGCTTGTACGGAAAACGACAGCACGGATGCTCATTGAATTAAAGAATAATAATAACATTTAATATTTATTAAATAGTCCATACACAAACCCATAAGCGCGTGTTCTGCGAACGCGGACCAACTGTGTATTTAAAAAAAAAGAAACGTTGGATTACGGGATAACGAAATTAACTGTGTAGGAAATGACGAGTTAAAATGCATGTTCATTTGGTGTAAGAACTGAATATCGACTAATCGCAACTATTTACAGAAAACCTAACAATGTTTGCTATGGTAATTGTACAATATCGCGCATTTCATGAAATACAAAAGTTCCTTCGGTGGTGTACCATCCTATTATCTTATACGTCTCATGGTAGAACATTATTTCTTATATGAAATGTAAGTACGATACAAATAAAAGGGGAAGATCTAACGTTAAATCAAACTGGTCTCAGAGCAGATTATTGATATCAGGACATCAGGTGCCAAGTGTTACTTCGCGTCAAATGATTAAGCCAAATGAATATTTCACTATAACTCGTATGAATGCTGAGTTAAACTGCAGTATTGGTACGATAACTGAAGTTAGCCGCGAAACACACATATTGTCCCTCCAAATGGAAGGCATTTTCCGGAGCGCGAAAATTTGAATTGTGCTTTAAGTGAAAATCTCAATTTAAAAATTAACTAAACAAACATAGATTTGGTTAGTTTAGATAGTTTATAAATTTTCAAGAATTTGATTTTCCAGTAATGAGTGTCGCTTCATTTTTCTATCTGCCAATTGATATTAATGTTGCGTTAAAATCACTCAATTTTATATGCCAGTGCATTTGGCAACACGGCATTGCGTGTTCTGCGTGTTTTTTGTGTTGCGTTTCGCGTTTTCCTGTCCCAATAGACACTTCCTACTTTTTATAAATAATGTTTTATATATACTTTTTAGTAATTTTCTCATTATTTATTAGAAATAATATTCACTTCGATTTTGCATATTAGCTATTTTACTTATTTTTCTAGTATTTTTCGTCGTAATCTAGTGAATTTGCCATAGCATTGGAGCGCGGGCACTCACTAAAGTCACGTGCGTGTACGATTGCTTGTAAGGTGAGCTATGCAGATTGAATTCAGTTGGTTGAATAAGATATTATTAATGCATAAGTGCAATAAAAATATGTTGTACTGATTATAAATTCAATAAAAATAAGGCAGACGAGTGCTAACAAAATACATTATAATTTTATATATCTGCGATGTGGTCGGTGTCAGTATATCATTGATTCGGAGGATTATAGCAGTGGTTTAATATATTTACGGCAAGCTTTTGTCTTCATACAGGCATTAGAGGCAATAGTATATATCTATTTCTTCACCTAAATTGTAATAAAACAAAGTTAAAACTTGACGAATTGTTTTCTTTAAAATTTTTCATTAAGTTCATGTTGCTAAAAAAATATAGCATGTAGTTATTCTTGAAACTTTACGATAATACTCTTCAAATCTGATTAAATATTAGTTTAAGGAAAAATTAATACATTATTTTTTCGTTACATAGCTGTAGTGACAATGTTCGTTAGCTCACTTAAAAGTGTACTTTTGAACAATTTAAAAACCGCAAATAACTTTATACGCAAAGGAAGGGTTACAATTAGGTGGAACAAGTACAAAATTATAAAGTTAATAACAGATACTTATTCAAATAATTAACAAATAAACATATAATACAATTTAATTTAATATAAAAAAATTATCGGAAAAAGAAAAAAAATAAACTGAATTTAACAATAATAATTTAATATTAAATCAAAGGCTCTTATTTGGTGATTCTACATCTAAAATAAACAGATACTTATTATTTTAAATTTGTCTCGAGTTACTCGAAATTGACGATCCGTCGATTGATTCAAATAGCCATTTAATTTAAAAAATCTTCTGAATTTTAAAAAAAATCGAAATAATGTTATTAACCAATTTTATTCGAAATGCTCGTATAGGGTAACTTCCAACTATATCAACTGATCCTGGCCAGTTAGTTCCTCCTATTCCTCTCAGAATATAAAACACTCAAAAAAACAAATTCACTGCTCTGAAAATTTATTTCAAAAAAAAAAAAAAAAACCCACAAACTATATTTTGTTACACCCAACAAACTAAACCCTCGAATTATGAAACTATTACAAAAACAACCACTAATTTGAGAATAACCCAATTCGAGGACTAACTACTAACTATAGTAATCGTAATTATAAGAGCAGTGCGCTCGCTTTTATACATTTTTCAAAATTAGCGCTTGCGCACAACTACTAACGGTTAGTAGCGCGTAATTTTAAAATTTCAATCGAACTTTCTCGAATTTTTTTTTTTTTTTTCAAATTTTACCAAATCGCCAACAGACATATATTTATAAAATATTAATCCAAAAAGTTCCGACTTGTGCTCTTTGGAAAAGTAACTATAAAAAAATGTATAGTTTTTTGATTGGTCGATTAATTTGAGAGTTATAGGGTGTAAAACGTGGTGATTAATAAGGAGAAAATTCGGTGTATTTCATAATTTTCCTATAATAAAGACTAATAATAAAGGTTAATAAAAGTAATACAAGCCAAGTAGCTGAAATTGTGCTTGGTGTTTATGATCCCGATAGTGTCACAGCTAATTACGCGTAATTTTGGTTTCGTCGATTCCCTTTCGGGTAGCAGACCGGAATATTAGCAGTTGTAGCATCGCCCAGAGGCTAAAATTTTCCTAAAGAACAGTTTTAACCCATGTGTATTAGGATGTTTTAAAACTGTAAGCTAAACATAATGGGTCGAATTTCGATCTTTTCTTAGCCAAACGAAACGAATTCGGAAATCTACTATCAAAAATTTGATCGTTTGAAATTGTGTTCCATCAGGACAATGTCAGATTACACACGTTTACAGCGACTCGCTAAAAACTCCAAGAGATTGGATAGGAAGTTCTGTTTCATCACCCTCATTCGTCTAGATCTGAATTAACTTCTTTTTTTATCATTGCAAAACTCCCTGGGTAATAAGAAACTGGCATTAAGAGACGATTGTAAAAATTGCTTAGTCAATTTTTTTTTGCAAACCGAAACGATGGCTTTTATGTGAAAGGCATCCGGAATTTACATTTCAAATAGCAACAAATTTAAAAAAAAACTGTGCAAATTCGACCTAATTGGCCAATCCGAACCATGTTAAATAGAGACTACAAATAAAAATAAAAACAATGAATTTCTTTTTCCTCAAACTATGATATTTAGATCAATATTTCTCTTGGATTATGAACAGTTTCTTTTCAGTTTCTGATATAAAATTCTAATAATTTCTGGTAATTATTTTAATAAAATGTAGAGGTATGATTTCTTGTCAAAATATCTGTTCACTACAGATATTTACTTATCAATGCAAATAATTCATTTTATGGTTTTCAATCATGTCTACCATAAATAATTTTTATAAGTTATTAGTGTTTTTAATAGATACTTGTTTATATTTTAATTCATCTATAGGCAAACTGAAACACTGTTATCGCATACATATTGTGCAATTTCCTGCATAATTCCTATAATAGTTACCACCCATGAAAATATTTATTAGAATATTTATTTGTATAATAAACTTATATAACTCCTTTCGTTTCTGTGTCTCGACCGAAATCAAAGATTATTTGGCCTTATGCATATGCCAGACTTTCTTTTTTAATGTATGATTAAATAAATTTTCCTATTCAGATAGCTTTTAATATATATATTACCTTTGAATTATTACAAACATTCCTATTGTGTCAAACAATTTTTGGATACACCTGCCTGGAACGAGAAATATAGATTTTGTTAGATAAAAATAAACAAACTTACTTAATGTTGTCTAAAATATTTATATTAATTATTCAACAATAACCAATATTTAAATAATCAAACTTATTTAATGTTGTCTAAAACATTTATATTAATTATTCAAAGTTTATTTGAAATTATAATTATAAATAATGATCTTCTCAATTTCACATAATCTTACAACGACTCATTTTAATATCTGCATTTAACTGAACTCACTTCAGTTTTGTTTATTGTTTAATACACATTATTTTGCACTTATCATGATGTCTATAGCTATGCGATTAAACTTTCTAGTCAAAATTTAACTTCTTATTTGAACTTTGAGGAAGAAACTATACAAGTGAACTTCGTTGAACACTCGTCACGGAATTACAATTATTTTTCTACTCATTGAGCACTGACAAAATCTGTCTTTGAAAAGAAAGAAAAATTTGAGCTCTTTGCTGTACTGCGTTATTATTTTTTTCTCATTATTAATCATATGCTGTAAAAATATCATTTTTATCAAGTGACAATCATTTACATCTTAAGACACTGCATTGAAATTCATTCCCTTTTGGATAAACTGGATTTACTTACAGCTCAACGTATAAGAGTTAATTTACTGCTTTCCTAAACTTAAGAAGATCCATAGATTGTACCAAAAAGAGTACAAATTGATACATTCAACACTTTTAAGTAACAATTATTGGGTGATTTCACCTCAATTGTTTGTAGGTATACCTACATGATCTTGTGTCCATTGAACAATCCAATAAAACAGAATCATGTGTTACGATATTATTTTTATAAAATGCCATCTATTCTATAAAAAGACATCTGTTATTTATTTTTTATATTGTTGTTTAAAAAACAATTCAAAGAACTAAAGTACATTCATTACCCACACTGTGAAAGCTTGAAAAAGTAGATGCGTTACTGCGGTAAATAATTTGAATATAAATTTTAATGCAAATTAGATAGATCATTAGAAAATGTAAGAATAAATATGAACAAAAAGATTTATTTTAAAAAAATTATTAGAAAATTAAAAATGCTATCAGAAGAAAAAGATAGGTCGCATTATTTGAACTTTTCAATTTTATTATATCTATATTACATATTAAATTATGTATTCATGTATCAGTAATTCTTTATTGTAAATTTTTCATTTTAATCTGATTCTCTAAATGTCCAAAGCATTGTAAAATAAGTACTAGATGCTTTTACAATCTGTAAAAAAAAAACTAAAATTTAAATAGAAGAGAAAATTAACAAATTTTTCATTTAACTTAACATTTCACAAAATGTTGAATAATATACATTGCACAAAAAAAGTCTGGAATTAAATTTGAATACTTTCTGTTAAAGTTGGGTATTGTATTTGCTTTAAAGCTATTGATTTGGATATATATTAAAGAATAAAAATTCAGCTTTTTACTGTAAAAGAGTCAGCTTTTACAGTAGAACAAAAGAGAGAATAAAAGGCAAGAACATTTTTCGTAGTGTTGCCAACAAAACATTACAATACTGATTTTATTTTATAACTAAAGCATTTGGCGGTAGATTTAAAAAAATTCTTTTATTACATCGTTAGTATAAACAATTGTAAACATCATTACACTAAAATAATCTATAATTCAATACTCCCACTTTGATTATATTAGTTATTTTGATTTTGTTTGTTATTTAGCAAAATTACATTCATGTCAACAAAATAAAATTTTATTATAATAAAATTAAAAGAATAATTTGAACAGATTTTTGGCTATAATCAGCATATTATTTTCAGTAACAATTTATGATTTCTTATGGTATTTGTGATTTAATAATCTTCTGAAAATCAAGCAATTTCAACATATCACGCTGCTGTTGAAATTTTTTCTTTGGTAAAGGTTTTGTCATTAAGTCAGCTTGTTGATCTTCTGATGAAACAAATTCTAGGATAAAGACACCAGCATCATATTTTTCTCGAATAAAATGAAATTTCACATCTATTTGATTTGTTCTCTTGTGAAATTTAGGGTTTTTTATCAACTGGATCACACTTTGATTGTCCATCAGTAAGGTAATAGTTGTTTCATGTGTTTTTAATAGAGGGACTAGTAAATTTTCAGCCATTTAAGTTCTTTAACAGCATGTGTTGCTGCAACTTACTTCGATTCTGTAGTTGATAGTGTAATCAATTTTTGTTTTTGAAAACTTCACGATACAGTTGAAGACCCCAATTTTGTTACAAAACCACTGGTAGATTTTCTTGTTTCCACATCTCCAGCATAGTCTACATCGCTGAAGACTTTAAGTTCTAATTTTTCTTCATGTTTGAGAAATAAGTCATATTCTACTGTTCCTTTGAGATATTTTAAAATACGTTTGATTGCATTCCAATGGATCTTTGTGAATTTTTCTAAGTATTGGCTTGCACTCTATACTGCAAAAGTAATATCTGGTCTGGTCGTAGTAGACATATACATGAGACTTCCTACTGCTTCTCTATAAGGTGCATCAGTTAATTTATCTTTATTGTTTTCACAAAGCGATAGACACATATCATGATGATTTTCAGCTGGAATTGCTATTGGATTTGCTGAATCCATATTAAATCTGTTTAGTATTTTTCTAGTATATGCTTGTTGATGAAGAAAAATTGAGCCGTCCGAAAGTTGCTCTATTTCTAAACCTAAGAAACACTTAGCTTCGCCAAATGTGACACTAAACTCTCTTTTTAATACACTCAGTAAGAATTATACTAATTTTTCATCTGTTGAAGCAATTAAACCATCTATATAAATTGCTAGTATTAATTGAGAATCATTACTTGAATTATAAAAAATACATTGGTCTGCGTCTATAGTTTTCAAATCAAACTGTTTTAGAACATCGGTCAAACGTTTATTCCAACATTGGGACGCTTGTTTTAGTCCATATATACTTCGATTCAATTTGCAAATTCTACCTGTTGCATCATTGTAACCTTGTGGTTGTTGCATAAAAATGGTTTCTTTCAATTCTCCATATAAGAAGGCTGTTTTTATGTCGAAACGATAAAGTTTCATTCCTTTAGAAGCTGAAACAGAAAGAATCACTCGTATTGAGTCAAAACGTACAACAGGACTAAACGTTTCAAAATAATTTACACCATATGTTTGTTTAAAACCACGTGCAACCAGTCGTGCCTTACAGCAACTAATATTTTCATGAGGGTTTTGTTTAATCTTAAAAATCCATTTATTGTCAATCAATTCTTCATCCTCCGGTAATTTTACTAAGGTCCACGTATTGTTATTCTTGAGAGAATGAATTTTATCATCCATGGCTTCTTTCCATTGCATTACATTGTTACTATTTAAAGCTTCTTCATACAAAACAGGTTCTTCTTTTTTGCTACTTGTTCCTGTTTTATTTAACACATGGACAGCTGTATTTACAGCTTCAGCCCATCATTTTAGCGGAAGTTGTTTTGAATCTCCTATCTCCTTGTCCTAAGGCAAAAACAGATTCACCATTTCCTACACGGATATATGTAATATTTGTTTAAAATGTTTGAAATTTATGAACCAGTCACGTAGATGTGAGATATGGTCACTTGCACCAGAATCTAAATATCATGCATTTTCATCTCTGTCAGATTTTGTCATTGATGTCAGTACTGTATGCATAAATGCATCACCTTGATTATGATTTAAATTTTTATTTGATTCATTTTTCTTCTTGGATTTGCAATATTTTGCAAAATGACCAACTTTGCCACATTCATAACATTTTTTATTGCTAAATTTTGTGTTACCTTTTTTCTAATGTTGCTTCAAATTACGTTGTTGAGCTGCTAAAGCACTTCCTTCAGTCCGATTTTGTGAATTAATTCGCATTTCTTCAATCGTGAGTCGCGAAATTAAATTTGTCAAA
>JABFOX010002040.1:0-11965 GCA_022817665.1 Axea sp. ZL-2020 | reverse complement strand
GTTTATGTGTGTTTCGATTACAATAATGTACTGCAGTTGCATAAAAATAATTTTTATAGATATATATACCTATGAAACATAAAATACATTTATTAAAAAAAGATACTCAAATATTGCAGTCTAGAGTAATTTGTTAGTTTTTATTATATTATGTTTATCACACTATTGCTATTTTATTGTATTTCCTTATTTATTAAATAACTTATATATACATATATATGTATATTATTTTAAGTAAATGCGTACAAAAATTAATTTACATACGCAATAAAAAGAATACAAAATGAACATTGTTTTCATTAACTTTTTGAATATCAATAGAAAAATCACATTAAACATAATATTAATACTTATATAATTTTTTAAATTTAAAATAAATTAAAACAGATTTGTACATGTATGTTTTATACAAAAACATATGAATTGTTATATCATATTACATGCCTTCTTCCAAACATAAATTTATATGAGAAGACGGTTTTGAGTAAGACAGCACATAACAGGAAACATTGATTTAATGTCTTAATGTATTACGAGAAAATATACAAGACATTTTTAAAAAATATTTGTTTATAATATACGCTGCATATTATATTTACGTATGTACTTTGTAGGTTAAAATAGCATGTTTATTAACATACATAAAATAATTAACGTAATTTTATTTCAAATTTATTAACGGCAAATACTGCATTATACTCGGAACACAAGTAAAAATTAATTATGCTTATTTCTTCTTTTAATTCAAAATTATATAATATATATTATTAAATAATCGATTTAAGAAAATTTATTTCTTAATATCTGAGATAGTGGATGTTTGGTTTTGTTAAGAGTTATATTTACGTATTTATTTATTTTTTTAAAAGTACACGTAAAAATTAAGAATATTTGTAACTTTTTTTTTATACTTAATTTTCTTGAAACTTAATATTTTTTAGAATTTGTTTATCTAATTGTGATCGGCTTTAATTCGAGGATTACCTACTTTAATCATTATAAACAAAATTGTGAACTTTATTTTGAGAATGATCTACTTTAATTCACGCTATATCTACTTTAATAACATATAAATCACATAATATTATACGTATATTTTAATTAGATATGATACATCGACCTTGGAAAAAATGTTTTTTCAAAAAACATTCCAGGAAATTATACTAATACTATATTTTATACAGCAATAGCATTCTCATTGTTGATTATTAATATTGCTATTGTATTTAATGTTATTTATAAAAAACTACGAACTTTAATTTCTAAACCACTAATTTTAATTCGTGTATTACTTTTCATTATTATTATTATTTTAAAATCTATTTAAAAAAACTGTAAAATTTAATTTGGTAACCACAATTCCTGATTCGCAAATTTTCAACTTTATTTCCATTTATAAAAAATTGCAAACTTTAATTCATGAATGATTTACATTAATTTGTGAATCACGTATTTTAAATTTACAAACCATTTACTGCAATTCGCAAACCACCCACTGTAATTCGCGAATCACCCATTGTAATTCCCGAATCATCCACTGTAATTCGCAAATCATGTATTATAATTCGCGAATCATCCACTATAATTTGCGAATCACCCATTGCAATTTGCAAATCACCCATTTTAAACTCGCGAATCACCCACCTTAATTCGCAAATCACCCACTGTAATCTAATTCATAAAAATTTTTAAATTCATTCGTGATTGACCTTTCCGCTCATCTTCTCTTTTCTCGTATCTACAAGTTACGGGATAGCCCCGTATTAGTGCATAAAAAATATATAAAAGTAGATCAAGAAAGGTCGTAATATTTTATCATGTATAGAATTTATTTACAAACTACACAAATATACATATCCAGTTTAGTATTAAAAGACACAAACAGAATGTAATAAATGAAAAGAAAACGGATTCAGAATGCTTAATTACACAAAAATATTATGGATAATTAAAAATGTATGTATTAACGTACTATATTAGAAGACATAATCCTAAAGTAAATACACCACTATCATAGAATTATATTGCTTTGCACAGTCTTGTTATGACATTATTAACGGTATAATTTATTCAAAGTATGTTTAAGTAAAAACTCTTCTGCTTTGATTTAACAAGAATTATAATCTAATTTAATAGAACCCTTAAAATTTAACTAAACGAATAAATCATTCAATAAAATTATTCAATTTAAAAATAAATTTAACTCCCTCATAAATTTGCATTGATGTGAGACGATTTCTAGCGTATACTTCTGTAGTAATGAATTTTCAGTTTAATTGTGTGTTATATTTAGTTTTAAAAATTCTTTTCGTAACAGATATTAAATAATAAATGTGCCAGCTGAAGACTTAAATATTTTCTTAATATTTATTATTATATATGCACACAAAAAATAAATAAATAACTTAACTTAAATATGTATTTTACATACTTTAAAGAACATTCCATTATATTAAATAAAAATATTTATACAATTTCTGTTTACCTCAAAGTGGTAATAATTATAATTCATTAAAACATCGATAAATGGTTTTACTTTTTGGAACAGTTTATTGACGGATGTACAAATTGAAGTTTAAACGTATTTAAACTCTATAAATACAAAGTTAATAATATAATGCATGTAATTTGAATAATATAAATTTTGTGTAAAGAATTGTAGTAGTCTAATTGTATAATAGTCGAACGAAATTATTTCATTCTGTATCTTTATATGAACAATTTGAACTGATTGTTGTATGGTTCTTTATATTATAAAAATATCAACAATTAGTGTCAGCTTGTATGATTGTTTAAGTTTAAATATATAGTGATAGAGTTTAAAACTACTAACATGAATGTTAATTAATTCTTTCAATTCAGGAGTATCAAAGATTCATTAAACGTACATCTATTTTTAGATATTTCAATTCAAACTGTTTCATTTTCAAAAAAAGTCTCAATAATTGACGTTATATGTTTTATTTATACTTTTTTTTTTTATTTTAAATATGCTAAATATTTATTTTCTACTTTTTACAAATTTAAAAATAATTAACATAATACAATTAACTAAAATTTTAGAAAGAAATACGTAAAAAAATTATGTCAGTACTTTTAAAATATGTATCAATTATTAATAAAACTATAATAATGCCTGGTATGCGTTATACGGGTACTTAACTAAACTTGATAAACTTTTTAGAATGAACTGTGAAATGAAGTTATTGTAATAAGGTTACTATAAAAATATTGCAATATGGAAACTGTTTATAATATAAAAATTGGTAAAAGTTATGAAAGCGAGATGATAATTAAAAAAAAATTTTCAGTATTCGTATTAATGTCACTGTATAATAAAAAGTTCTTATAAAGTTTATAATTACAAAAAAAAACGCAAATTGTCATTGCGGGTTATTTTATCATAATTATATATATACTCATAAGCCATACAATTTGAAGACTTTTATTAATGAAATACAAATTAAAATATACTAACATAATGCATTCAATATAAAATAACAGTGAGATTCTTTTGTAGTGATGCGATAGCATCAAAACAAACTATTTATTACACTTTTACGTGAACCGAGTTTTCCATAAGATATTGAATGTTTTCTAGATGACCCTTGAGCAAAAAGCGAAAGGGAAAGAAAAGACGCTGTGAACTGGGATTTTATATTTTTTTTATCAACGTGCGACGTATGTATGTAGTTTATGAGTATGAACTTCCAAGCTGTGTCTTTGCTCAAAAAAATATATATTTATATTTTTCGATGACAGCTAGTTGTAGTTCGTACTCTGTACTGTGAACTAACATAGAATAAACTCTTGGTATATTAGAAGTATAAAAACTCAGTGCTTTTTCATTCAAGTGATTACCCCATACTTTATTAGGTTTTGCTGAAGACTGAAATGGTTTTATTATCGCTACATGTAATCTTGTCTCAGCAAGAGCACACAATAATTATAATGCAATTATTACAAGTAATGCAGAAGAATGTGAACTTATTATTTTCGAAATAGAATGGTTAATGTTTTATAGAATATTCTTTCATACAAAATATAATAATAAACTTATATGATTTTACTGCAAAATATCTACTGAATTCAGTGAACTTTTAATTTTGAAATATGTATAAATTTTGTTCAATTAGTAACATTCATATATAATATTAATACAACTACAAAAACCACGATGTATTATATTCGAATTATAATCAAATAGAAGTAGTAGTGTTTCACATAAGTTTTGAAGAAATATGTTCCTTGTTTAAAGCTTCTAAGAAATTCGTTATAGATTTAAGAATTAACGATAAAATAAATTAAAAAATCCTACTATACAAAAATTCATCATTTTTCAGCCTATGTATGAATTTTTTACAGAGAAAATGATCATTTAAACGACGTTATATAATCGATTTTAAAAGATCCTTATACGATAAAAGATATGACAAAATAATATTGTCAAATTAAAATTTAAATAATATTTAAATTAGTTATTCATTTAACTACTGTTAACTATTATAAAATATTACCTGATATTTGTCAGGTATATTTTGTATAAAAATATCATCTGGCAAATATGAGTTGTCCTCATTATTATAATTTTTATGTGAAATTTAATTGCGCGATTCTAAGTGTTAGAATACTGGAATTATGAGTAAATCAAAACTCAAAAAATTACTCATTTTTAATATAAACATAAATTTATAGTAAATATTTATATTGAATTAAATTATTATTCTATAAACTTTGAAAGAGATAATTATTTTAGTTAAAAATATCTGATAAATATGGAAGTTAGAACAAAAATATAATTGCTCCTGTAATGAAAATGAAAAAACAAAAAAAGGATAAATGGAAAGAAAGTAATTTCAAATGTACACAGTTGAGGCGTGTAAATAAGTTTAAAGAGTGTTTATTTTAAGCCGACAACTCAAATTATCTTCAGAAATAAGCATTGTATAAAAAATGTCGTAAATACACTTTTCATATTTTCAAGGGTTCGCCTGTACGTAAGAAAAATATCTCTTTCTCACCGTTTAAGGAATAATGCGAGATACAAACTTGAAATGTCAAATCTTAATAATAATAAATAATCAAAATTGTGAATAAATGATAGTTCTTGCAAAATAGTACAAAATTAAGAAATTTATATTTAAAAACTAGAAAGCTGGAACGTTTTGTGATGAAAATACTTCAAAATTAATATTTAAAATATTTCGATATTGTAAACTAATTCAAGGAAATAGAAGTATAGATGTATTTAAAAGATGTAAAACATTAAGACAGATTTTTTGTTAAATAATAAATAATTTATTCGGTCGGAGCTTAGAATGTTTCAAATTAGACTATTAATAAAGTGGGGGTAAAATATCAATATCATGTATTAAATGCATTTATTTCAGATTTGTTAAATAATTTTTTTCTTTTGATAGCAACACTTTTCACGTTTCCAAAATATATTTATATTTAATAAGTACAAAAAAATATTGAATTAATATTGTTTGGAATGATTTTTTTTATTAAGATATATTAAATTGGTATCCTTGTCACATTATTATTTTGACATTGAAAAAATCTAAGGATAGGCAAGATATATCATCCTATGTTGTATTTTACTGTATGTTATATATTGTTTTTAAAAATTTTTTTATAAACTGTTTCTGAAAAATATTGTATAAAATTATTTATTATATTCAAAATATTATCTTTCATTAATTATTTAATGTTATTTACTTCGAAAAAGAAAAGATATTCATATTATTTTATAATATTATGCACTATTATATTTTAAAAAAATATAATGTGTATTTTTAATTGTATATAATTATCACATCTATAGATTAATTTAACGTACATGAATATTATAATGAAAGACTATTATTTGCATTCTTTTGGTTTGCACAATTATACTGTTAATTTTTAACTAATATTTAACTTAACACTTTTAATAGTGAAAAATATCGACATTTCTAATGAAAGTTGTTTAATTTGTGATATTTGATTTATCCTTTTATCAGCGTTTAGAAGTAAAGTAATATTTAAACGGAATTTTAAAGCTTATTAAATTACCATTTGTAGACTCTCGATTTTAATTATTTTGATCAACATCAAGTTTCAATCAGAAACGTGCATAATCTCATCAGGCCAATTACTTCAATGGATTCTACATAATATTACCACTTGGTTAATAACATTATATAATTTAGCATTTATTTTGTACTGACTTGAATAATTACGATATAATTATAAGTTTTATTAATATCGTGTGTGTTTACATTTTAAATTTATTTTAATCTTAATTGTAATTTAATTATCAAACGTTTAAATATGTTAAAAATTAATTATTATATTATTATATTAGATTTTAATGTACGTGTTCAAAATGTATACAATTAAAAAAAAACTTTATGTCTACATACATTTTACTTAATTTATAACTGTAGTAATTTGAATTGTTTTATATGTAGCAATTCATATTGTATTTTTTAAATAAAATTCAATAGTTTCTTATAAGAATGAATACATTATTGCAAATATTAATTATAAGTCATTTCCAAACAAATGTACATTTCATCTCTCAATTGTGGCACTACTTAAATCAACATATCGCAGTATGTACGATATTTAAAAAAAAAAATGATGTCAAAAATAAAACTAAAAACAGAAAGTTAAATAATAATTTCTGTTTGTGTTTTTTTTAGTGATAATTTAAGATTTAATAAATTGTATTAAATATTGTATTTCACATAACTGCACAATGTTACATATTGTAATATTATAATATGTAATATTTTGTCAAGCTTAAAGAAATTAAACTCGAATTACTTTTAATAGTTACGAAAAATACGCTGGATGTAGTTCAACAATTAATATTACTCACAAAAGCGTGAAATTGAACATCACAAATGCAGGATAAATTTGGCTTTATTGAAATGTAATTGAGTAGTAAATGTTTTGAATAAGAACGAACATCTGTTCAGTCGCTTAACATGGAAATTGATCAATTTCGTATGGTTTAACGAAAACTGAGCAATAGTTTGATTGATGAAAATGAGTTGATTCATTATTTTTGAATAGTGAAAATTAATTATGGAGGACAAAAAGAGAAACATTAAATTATGCCATTTTTAATATAATTATAAAAATCGGAAAAATGGATTATGTTAAATGATTCTTAACTGCTTTATAAACAAATAAAAACTGCGCGTACTCTTGTTATTTAATATTATGTGAAACTTAAGAAATATTTAACTGTGTTTCAAAAGTACAATCGTTCATTTTCCGATTTTTTTGTATGACTCATTAACGATTTATATATTATTCATAGTTAAATACTAATATGGCAATTAAACGAGTTACATAACTTATATTAGATGTCATATATAGACCAGATATAAATTATACGTGATCTATAATACCCAATTATTAATTATACATGATATGTACAAGAAATTCATGTGCAAAACATATACAATCAGTATATGATCAATTTTTTACAACATATATGTGACCCATGTAAATGCGTTAGAGTTGGTCTGTTATTTTGGGTCCGACCATTTTTGAGTTTTTTTAGAGTCGGCATTTACTTTTAATATAAGAGATTTGTATATCTGAAATTCAGATGTATGAATTTATTTATTTATTTAAGGGAACACACCACTTTTAATTATATCTTCATATTCTAATTATACGACTTATTTATAATCTATATATGATTTATACATAGCTGGTATAATATAGATATAATTATTAAGTGTAAAAGTATTATTATTATTTCAAAAATGTTATATCGATGATGGTACATTTATAAGGTATATTAATGTTTCATTTCAATGATTTGCTAAGCGTTGATAACGGGTATATTTGTGATACTATGTCAGTAATAATCCATTTCTTGCTTTTTACTTAAGTATTTAATGGATAAAAATAAAAATTTTATTTAAAAAATTCATATTATTATAAAGTATAATTACAATCTTAAAAATAATTTTAAGTAGTCTCACAATGATATAATGATATAAATAATTTATGTTAAATCCTACCAGATTAATTTTTTTATTAAGGTAATTAAGGAAACTTTGTTGAACGATAAAAATAAACCTGTACATTTCATATAAAATCATTTTGAAAATTACTATGTGGTATTGTGTGTATAAATTAAGTAAACAATTGTATAATTAATTGGAAAGTTAAAATCTTAAAATATTATTAACAATCTTGAGTTTAATAAATTATATATATTATAATACAATATAACATAATTATTGAATTATTGATTTATATCAATTATAAAATAATTATACACATATTTAAGATGTCTGAAATGCTTGTATATGATTTGTGTGTGTTTTAAGCGTAACAAATTACTGATAATAACTTTATTAATCGTTTATATATATTTTTTAATTAAAATTTCTTAATACCAAGTCAGTATTATTATTCAAATGATGATATCATTAAATATATATACAAATTATATGTTATGTACGTAATTTTTGTTACAAAAACAGTGATAAATAAATAAAAATATAGTTAATGAAGAAATAAATTAAATGATGCCCTAATACGCATAATTATATTGAAATTTAATGTATATACGTATAATTATTACTGTCAAGATTTTTCGGTTTAAATTGCTCGTTTTATAAATTCACATGTTTAACACATAATTTCCATCAAATAAAAATAAAATTATGCTAATAATTTATTTATTTTATTCTTATTTCATTTTGTTAGTTAAAAATATTAAAAACTGACATTGTTCATAATAAATTTACAACATACAATTAAGAAACAATAAAACATTCAAAAATCATTGTTTGACGTCAAATGATAATCATTAACAATGAATTGTGTAATCGATGAGTATCAATTAAGTTCAACGAATGAAGGGAAATGACATGTAGGCAAAATACTGGCAATAATGGACGATTTTGTAATGGAATTTTCATCCGGGATGTTCATGGCACGCAGCCAGTTGTAATATACGTATACAGATTAACAGTAAACTAACTCCTTTTACCAAGTGACTCAGTAATATTGCACCAAGTATATAACAATGCAGAATATGACAATAAAGCATCAAAATTGACTGAAGTTGATTTGCTGGTTTTTCTATTCTGCCATTTTTAAATATAACCTTGTTAAAACATAAATGTTCCTTAACATTGTATTTATGTAATAAAAATTATATAATTTTATGTTTAAAAAATTAATGTCTCTAGAATTTTTTTATAACAAAAATATAAGGTCTGTAGCATCTCATACTAGTTTCGAATTCATGATGAACACGTAGTTTTGCAACAATGTCATGTCATTATATATTATTAATATTTTGTTTGATTTTATTCATTTTTTATTTGTATTTATTATATATTAATTAAACATCTTATCTAAAATTGTATAAATCTGATATTCTATAAAATTGTGACATGAGAATAATATGTAAAGGTAATAAAACAGTTGGAATAATCAAATTAACTAACATTTATATTAGAAAATATAGGATATTTATACTGGTCCATTCTCTATTAATTTTTATTATTATTATTTTAATTTTTTATTACATATTTAATTTTTAGAAACATATATAACAAAAAATATTATATATATAATTTAACAAATTTTGTAAAATATTTTACTATTTCCTAAATATTTTATCAGATGTACTGTAATTTTGTAAAATGTGAGTATGAGACTTGAATAATATTTGTTTGCTTAATAGAATGTATGAGTATGTATTCAGAATATAAACCCATTATATATTTATAATAAACTCAGCGCAAAAAAAGAACCACTTTGGCTACGACAAAAATTTATCGAATTTCAAACTGTCTTTACTTCATCAAATTATAATATAATGATTTTTGTTTTAATTTCAAGATTTTACCTTCAGTTTTATGAGTCTTAGACTTGTTTTTGATTTCCCCCAATATTTCTAGGTGGTGTCACATCAAAACTAAAATCATTTTTTTAATAGAAAATTGTTTAATAACTCTGTAAATATTCACAATATTGTCAAGGAATTTTTCGAAATTTCTATTTATAATATCTTGTAGAGTATTTCATTATATACAAAATCTATGTACATTAATCTACAATAACGAGCTTAAAGTATGATGGTTTTTGGATGATTTCATGAACATTGTACATTTTGCATACACTCAGATCAACCTCACGTCACATATTTGGGTCTTAATGAGTAGCATAAGAGGTTTGAAAGACCTCCGATAGATGTTGGGAAACTGGGTGAAAACTTTTATTTCACATCTTGAACGATATTATACAAAATAAACGGGTACATACTTTCCTTTAAACACCTGTAACAACAACGTTTAAACACATGTAACTTTGTTAAAATATTGCATTATAAATCACTTAATGATGCGCTGATTACTCGTATTCGATACTTTGACCAGGCCCGGTCAAATGATCGATTTCAAAGTTAAATTTAAAATTATAAACTAATTGTTAGTTCCTGTGTTCATTTGAATTTATATAACTTTTTATATTACCAGATTTAGTAATTTGTCAGTTTTTTGTGTTTAATTATATTTTTTATGGCTTGCTTACCACGATCGTAAGAATAGGTATATATAATATGCCAGTACGGTTAGTGTTAAGTGATTTATTCTTTATAATTTTAATGATAGAATTATATGTTATTAAATTATTTTTTAAATAGTATTTCTTTCATATTTTTTTTTTTCGTAAAGTTTATATTTACTATATATTTTGCATAATACTGGAATTAATTATTATAAATTACATTAATTAATTTTCAACCTAAATGTAAAAAGTAATGTGTAAAAAAAATATCATAACTAACATTTACGAATTCGTTTTTTAATGGATTCATTTCTCACATTTTGTACGATTAAAGGTACTTTGAAATTTAGTTGTTAATTTTTGTTTTTGCATAATTTAATAAATAATAAAAAGTTATATACTTAATTATTTAATTAACGAATCAACTTATTCATATAGAAACCATAAGTACCAAGAACTGTTTTCGTGTACATTGCATTATATAATTTTTTTCTGGCTATTCTTTGAAACTACTACTCTTTGTCTAGAACAAGAAACATATTCCACTTCTTACTTATATTAATAATAAAAATATTGTGTACACATTCTTAATACAAAAAAATGTATTTGTATTTGTAATTGATTATATTTTTTTTTATCCTGCACAACGGAAACATTTTTAATCTAAAAATAGTCTTGCCTCGTTAAAAGTTTCTTTAAGTATTTTATATTTCACATATATTTATGCTTGATCTCACGAAAGAAGATTATCATTTTATTTTCATTCGGTATTCATTCAGAACATTTTTAGTTGGTATTTATTTATATATTATTATAATATAACAAAATGGAATAAAATATATAATAATTAATTACAAGCTTGTTAAATTCGATAAGTTTTTAATTATTAATTTTATACACTAGATTGAATAACATTGATTTATTTATATGCACACAAGAAAAAATCCTTTGTAATAAGTTATAAAAAGGTAGATTTTTTTGAAAATTTATAGTAGAAAAGGATTCTACCACACCGCTTGCCGGTGAAAGAATTGATCGCAAGGGGAAGACAGGTTCTCAAGATAAATTAACCTTTGCAAAATTCCTTTTTTTATTAAAGCGTATTGTGGTGGTTGACTTGCAATGTGAATTAAATTTAATTAAAATGAATTAAAGTGGGTGGTAATAGCGATTTACTGGAAGGGTGATAGGTGGTAAATGGTAAATGACATTATATGAAAAGTTCATTGTTTTGGTTTTTCGTTTACAACAGGAAGGAAAGGGAGGTGAAAAATGTTAAATTCATATTTAAAATATGGAAATAGAATATTTTTGAAGATTTGTCATAATGCTAATAACTCAATCGAGAGTTACGTGCTATAGCAAATATTGAGAAAAATATAAATAATCGTTCGGTATGTTTTTGGATACACTTAACCACAAAAATGTG
>JABFOX010002039.1:0-11965 GCA_022817665.1 Axea sp. ZL-2020 | reverse complement strand
CGTTTCCCTCTCTCTATCCCTTCGTCTCGCGACTCCCGCGACTGGACCCGGAGAGAGCCGGCTCCTATGCTCTATTCTGTGCTCCTCCTCTTTCTCGCGTCTTCGTCACCACCGTTCTTCTTTATGTCGGTTCCTTCTGTGCTTCCGTTTCTCCTCGGGCTGCCGAATTTCAACCCCCGGATATCACGCGCGACAAAGTATCCTTCGGGATGAACTAGGAACCTTGTAGCGCCGCCAACCTGCAACACAACAGAGTTCTAGTTTTATTACATGTGTGCCATCTTCGAGTGGGCTTTGTTGATGTACCGAAATCGAGCACGTTTTAAAGTCGATCGGTCGTTTTCATTTATGAGATAAATGTATAGTTATCGCTTATACATCGGACCGATGAATCGTTTCAACTGAAAATGTTTGTAGTTCATCTATTTGGTTAAGTTTCCAAACATTTGATGTTACGACCCGCGTAAAAAAAATAACATGGCAAGCGCATGTCATGCGCTAAGAAAATAAATTGATTAGAGTGGCAAAACATTTTACAGCTTTGCACTACGAATGTAAAAATCATGTTACCACGCTGTTTTATTAATTAAACTCCAATACTCCTTATTAACTTGTGAAAAGTAATATAATATAGTTATTAGGTAATGCATTGTACTGTAATAAAATAAAACCTTATAAATAAACATTAAAGCTGATAATTTTATTGTTTCTGTAATAAATTTTGTTTCATCATTCAAGTTTTTCAATTTATTGACAAATTCGTTTCAATATTTTAAACTTCATACATATTATTACTACTTAAATGGTGCAATTTCATTTTTTCAGTATAAGTATGGATCATGCAAGCGAACTATACTCTTGCCACATTTCTACCACATCATTGCACTTTTGTTCCAATGAACAACGGTGTAGCATTAGTCTAGCACAAAAGAGCATCAGTCTAGCAAAAATATAGCAAGTTCATGGTTTGCATTCACGATCCATACTCATAACGTAAATACGTCAGATTCTCGTTTCCACTCAGAAATGTTATTAAAAATTATGATTTTAACTAATTCTTAACAACTTTTTCAACTTTAAACACTTGACTTCATCAGTTTCATTTAAAGTTGAATTTTGCGTTGCATATATTTATATACCTATTAAATATTATACTTTCGCACTGTTATAAATCTGCGATTTAAAATTCGGTTAAAAATGATTGTTTTTAATGATTACATAATATGCATAGTTTATTGTTAAAAATTTCGCTCATGAAAGTTCATTTATTCCAGTTTATGAACATTTAATAATGCTGTAATTTGTATTCATTCACAATAAAATAACAATTCACATTGAGTTCTACATATTCTACATAGACCGTCAAATATTACACAAGGTTAAACAAAATAATTTTATTTTTAAATATATTTCACAGAACAAGCTATAACATATTTTTTACATTCCCCGAATAAATGTGCAGACAGTATCATTACTTCTGTACTAGTACATTTAGAAATTTATAGAATGTGCTGTGAATGTAAAAAAGTTGCAGTACTTTAAATATTAACTGTTCCATTTTTACAATATGCAAAGAAGGGTTTCTTAATGCAATATTTCTTTATAAGATTTATATAAAATCGTATTTACTTATAAAATATGTTCAAAATAATTTAATTGCACAACTCTTATTATTTATTAACAAATTGCAATTATTTTGAAAAAATTCCAATTCAAACGAAACATATTCAATTATTGAAATATGTTGCTTTACATATTATCAATGTAAGAACATTTATCTTACGGAAGTAACATTTAATGAAAGACTAAAAATATCAGTTTCAAAGTGGTTTAATATTCAAAATATTAATAATAAAGCGAAATCGACTTTTGAAAATTCGTATCTTCGAATAATGTTAGCTCTACAAAAAAATACAGATCCTACAAATAGACATGATTCCTCTTTTGTCACGTGTTTAAATGTTGTCGTATAAATACGTCATCTAAACCTTTTCGAGTGTATTCATAATAAAATATTTATATATTTATGTATGATAATTTAAAAATACCTTCGAATCGTCAGCTGAAAACATTGAAAACCAGTTTTCTTGAACGTGATATAGGATATCAGTAGTTCAGATCAATGTACAGAGCAACGAAATGGTACTTCGTACTCCATTTCTTTCAGTAATAAATGTATTATGAATTTCAAATATATTTTCACTTATTTAATGACAAATTATAGAGCTCGATTTACGAAAACTTGATATTTTCAATAAATATCGATTCTGAATCCGTGCCGCATTAACGTTCAAAATAACATTTCGAAATATATATCAATAACAAACCGAGTTAAACGTAATCTTATACTTTTTTAATCCGTTTTATAAATAGAATCATAATGAAGTTGAATTTATGATTATTATAAACACAGTATCGTGTAAATACTGAATTGGAACAATATTCTTTGTAAATTTACATAATTACATATATTTATATAAAAGTAACAATTAAAACTATAATTTTACAATGTGATTAACCATTACAAAAATATTCAATAAAATTTTACTGAAAGCAAATTTAATAAACATTGCAAATATTGAACACTTTATGAATGTTATTACTGGTTATATTTTTATTTATATTAACCGGATATTTAGTACTCTTAGACTAGAATGTATTACAATATTAAAATATATTTACTTCAGACTATTTACAAGTACAAATATTTCAGTTTCAAATTCCATTTATGAAACAAATATTTTTCTTTAAAATTGCAATTTGTGATTGTTTAGTCAAAACACCAAATTTTAGTTTAATTAAATCTTTAATTTCAGTGCGTTTGAATTCTAACTTAAATGGCCTTCAAAAATGATCACTTGCTTCAAAAACACAAAACATGATGATGCTTAAAATTGTAAGTTGAATTCTTTAGCTATAACTGATAATTCGTGTTACCAAACGAAAGTAATACAAAAATACTAGCAGTACACTTGAGTAATATATACGGTATGCTTATACCACAAAGATATCACATATTTCAGTTGTTCACAATCAAAACATCTAACAGACCTGTGCATTAAGAACTCGATCTCTTAGTGCAAACGACAAGAAAGTCACTACGTAGAATATTTCGTTGAATTTTTGTTCAACCGAAATGTTCTTTACAGTTTCAAATGACACCTTTTTTGAATTCATCTCGATATACAGGGACTAAGAACGTTCCAAAAATAATACCTCGTTTATGATGATTGTGATGGAAAATCGGTCTTATTTATGAATTATTGTATCTGTTCAAAATTGAATTTGCACGCTGGATAACGCTAATACCGAAGACACATACACACGCGCGCGCGCAAACTTAAACACGTGTATACAATGTGCACTAATGTACACTATGCAGTGTATATTCATAAACAAAACTAAACGAAAAAAGAATACATTTCAAAACAAAACAATAACGCGAAAAAGGGCAGAGGTCGTTTAGAAATATTTTCGTATTTGTATTCAGTGAAAAAAAAAATACATGTTACATGTATTCTGAATTTGTTGTCTCAGAAGGAGGGAGAGATAGTACTTTTTTCATCAAATGTACGTTAATTCTAAAGTCTTTTTTTAAACATAAGTAGTTTTTTAGTTATCATCGATTGGTATTTATGTTAATAAAATAACTTAAGATTTACATTACAATGAAATGATTGAATCAGTCATGTTTGCATGAAGCCAAATTTCTGATATTTTTTTCAATAACAGCAGTTTTAACGAAATTCATTTTTTGTAAAAATTCAAAAGAATTTATGGCAAGGGAAATCCAATTCGGCCTGTTAGCATTATTTAGTTTTATTAACCGATGTAAAAGAAATTAAGAAACAAAATGAAAATCCTATTATAAAATATAACCGTAAACCCAAGAATACACAAAGAATTTGAGAATTAAATAAAACTTTAAATACTTAATTTAATATAAATGACTAAATTATTTCAATACTAGAACATTGTTTTATAAATAAAAATCATTTATTTTCATTTCAAACATTTAATATTTTACATAAATCACGTGCATTGTGTTTTATATTTTAAAGCAAAATAACCATGATTTTCATTGCTAAAGACGATTACATTAATCAATAACGATAAATAAACAATTTTTATTTTAAACTCCCACAGGTCGCCTACTGTGATTTTTCAATGTTTCGAAATTGAGAGAAATTTATTTTAGCAATATATACATTATATTTAGCCCTGTTACTTTCTCTTCTTCAATTAAAAATAATACACTAATTGACCCTTAAAGTCAACAAATGTCTAAAATTGTATTATCAATTACTTTTGTAACAAAAATAAGTTCAACAGTCATACAATCAAACATTTAAAAAACAATTGCTTGTACTTTTTCAATTAATATTCAACACATCGCAATAAATTATAGTTAAGAAATGATCGAAAACAGGTTCTTTCTGCAATTATTTCATGCACCTACAAGGTATATTTTAAAATATTGTGCACGTACTTAATTAAACACGATATGAATGTTACATCACTTTAATGATATCAATATATATAAAAATTAGATATATCAACAATGTACAATAAATATTTACTACACCTTCAGTATCTAAATACAAATTATTTCAAATACACAGTAGTTACTTTAAAATCAAGATCCAACATTAATACACGTATAAAAATATAATAAAATGACTCCACTCTTGTGCACTGTTAAGAAATGTTTACATATTTAATAATCCGTAGCTTTAAAGATGTACACTGAATAATGCAATGGACAATGACGTGTGACGTTGATTTGAAGATGGAACAAATCAGGTGTTCTAAAGATAGCTAATTTTATAAATATTTAATTCAAGAAACAAATTATATAATTCTTATTCGATAAATAGTCCGCTTCATTAATCACTTTCTTAATACGTGCGATACATGTCGATATTCTGCGAACGAAATGTGCCATTTCGCGATATTAATTATGCAGATGGAAATATACGAATATTTTTATAATTTGAAAAGTTACAAGTTAAAACTTTATATTATATGCAACACTATTGATTATACGTATAGCTAGCTTAAAGCACGCCAATTAAATTCGTATCAACAAAATTACAAATAAAATATTTTCCGTCGAAACAAATTTTCCAAACGTCGTCGTACAAAAACATAAATATAGTCATTTTATGAGAAATACAAAAATAAAAAAAACAAAAAAAAAACAAAACAAAACAAAACAAAACAAAAAGAAAAAAAGAAACAAAAAAAAAAAAGAAAAAACACAACACTTTTGACAAGTTTAAAGTGTCGCCAAATTTTAGACAAATACGAGTATTTCTGTATTTTAGTCAGATATTCAAAATATTGAAAAGTTAACGTCAGTTTGAAAACGTGACAGACAAACAGTGAAGAATTCGAAAAAGTCAGAGAATTTTAAGGCAGTAATTAAATAGCTTTCTTGAATATCATTATTCCTCATGTAAATACAGTCGAACCTACTTCATTCGTTATTCACTTTGCGAGAAATGTCAGGTCTCTTTTGAATTTATTAAATTCTACAATTACGCATTCTAATTTTTTAGCAAGTTTTCATATAAAAATATGGTAACTCCGTTAGTGGTGGATCGAAATGTGGAATAAGAACAGCCAGGAAGAATTGAAATGATTTTTTATCAAGCACGATGCACATCACAACAAACAGTTCTTCCAGCATAATTTTTATTCGAATAATTTTTCGCTTTTGTTGAGTCCTTTCTTAGTGCCATATTTGTACTTTATTCCGAGAAAACATTTCAAGCGAAATCGGCGCCACTCGATATTCTCGCTTGATACTTTGGAGCATTTCTTCGGATCTGTTCTATTTTCATACAAGACAGAGTGGCAAGTACAATGAAATCTCCTTTATTTTAGATCGGTTGATAGAAAATTGTTACATTTTTTAACGTGAAAAATTGCTACTTATCCCGAACGTTGGAAATCGCCAAAGAACACAAGAAGTCGATTCTATTGTGATAAATCGCTTTTTTGCTCAGAACCGCGCACGCAAGAACCAGGTTTTAGCATTGATTTACATTTGCGACAATTTGCTGCAATTGCTGACGTTTTCCAAAACTGTTCACTGGAAATGTCACAACTAAATTGTCAGTTCCCAAAGTGTGTATTTTGTTGTACATCTTGATTGGAACGTAAACATTTGCCATTAATTTACTTTGCTTAATAAATGCATTTTCACGATAAAAGGTACAGCAGTTTTATAGAAATGCTTCTTTGATAGTTCATAAGTACATACGCAATACTCGCGCAATTTTGTTAAAATAACATCAGCTCCATAATTTCCATTTCCGTCTCTCGAGTCGTGTTCCTTGATATAAAAATACAAAGCAATTCTCACAACGTGCTTTTCATTCCGAAAATTTCGATCCTAATTTCACGTCCTGTACGCGCGTGCGTGTCCTCGAAAGTACGCAGCGATAGCGGCGCTCCTTTAAACGCTATTCGCTCGGAACGGTCAGCGATGCGAAAGAATAATGAACGATCCGATGCGACAAATGGAATATAGCAGTATGACGGAAAAAGAACGAGCTCGCGAATGACTCGCGTACCCTTTTGATCCCTTGTTCAGCTCGCGCACTGTACATTGGGTGTCTTTAAACGAACTAATTAATAATTTTGATTCCCCATCCTTGCCGTC
This sequence comes from Axea sp. ZL-2020, assembly GCA_022817665.1. Taxonomy (NCBI): domain Eukaryota; kingdom Metazoa; phylum Arthropoda; class Insecta; order Hymenoptera; family Scelionidae; genus Axea; species Axea sp. ZL-2020. The sequence goes on along the minus strand of JABFOX010002039.1, from coordinate 5,295 downwards.
ATCCGACAAGAGCGTCTCCAACAATAAAAGTGTTTCAAAATAAAGCGAGCTTAAAATTCAAATTGATCAAAGTGGATCAAACTTTTCGACACAAATTTACATTGAACTTTAAATTAAATTTGGAATTCAAATTTGCCGCGAAAACAGTCGTTTGCATTCATATCGTGTAAAATTAGAAAATTAGGAAGCACGACGAAACATCCTTCCGCAAAAACGTCTTCGAATTTTATTGATTCAAAGGAAAAACTTGTGCCCTTCTTAACGAACACACCCGGTACATGTGCACATTCAAACAAATGTCCAGTAGTGAACGATCAAACGCGGCGCCTCCTACTTCTGGCGCGGGATGCGACATGTGGGAGGGGATCGGGGATGTTGAAGACGGAGAGATACAGCGAGGAGGATGGACAGAGGGCGAGAGAGACGGAGCGAGAGGAACGGGAGGGCGGACGAGACAGAGACACGGATAGACAGACGGAGAGAGCGGAACACGAGTCGAAGGAAGCCGAAGGCAGGAGCAAGACAGATATCTTGATGTCAATTAACTCGAATGCCAGGTCGACGATCCAGAGGCGATTTGCACGTTGATCGCGCCGCGGTGAGAGCCGTGACTGCAATGTCCGATTACACTTCCGGCCGCGCTGATACAAATAGGATCTTCGGATGGACGGCCACGAAACGCACTGGAATCTCTAATGAGTCCCGATTTTTAATTTATTAACTCGAGAGAGCACGCCCAGAACGCATACTAATTTGTTTCCGCGTTTATTCAGTTTTTCTATGATAATCAGCCGATGTGTACGGCGACGAAGAAATCAATATCTTCACGAGAAAGTATGGGCTCTAGTTTTATCATATTCCATCATGCGAGATCGAGAGACTTAGAAGAATGATACGTCGACTGAACTTTCGTTCGGCTTTACGAGTGATAATTACCGTATTTATAAGAGGACTTGTTAATAATTTCGATTCAGCTGCGATATTTCCATTATAAATTGATACATTTTAATTGAGTTTGAAGCAATCTTATTTGTAAATAGTATCGACGTTATAATAATGTAAACAACGTTATATTATTTAAATGCTGAATATTCTGCATACATCTTTCATTGAGACATTAAGATTAACTAACTATTACCATCAGAATCAATTAATAGTGCCAATATTAATAATGATTAAACATTGATTATTGAATTACACGGTTCCTCAAAGCAAACACATTATTAATATAGGATTAAGCACGTGCTTAATATTGATTAAATTAATTAGTCTTACATGTAAAATCAATAATAAAAATTAGCAGCATTAATAACGTCCGCCTAATTTAATTTCTTGCCGTAACTGTATTTTAATAGTTTTCGTATGCACCAGGTGCCTTTATTTGTCCGAAGAAAGATGGTTTTCATATTAATTGTTATATTATGCATTTTTGTTTAAAACTGGTACGAGTTATCGTAACGATATACAAAAGTTCGGGATGTATTGTTAACTGTAACAAACTTTGTTCAACGTTGACAAAAAGTCTATTTGTGGAGTATCTTTCGCAGTCGAATAACAGAAAACACGTGTCTTCCGAGGAACGAAACGTTTTGTCTTTGCGCTGAACATTCCGGTAATAATCCATTTGTGCGATTTCAATAAAAATATATAATTATATAAGCGATTTAGCAAGAGTGTCAAATGCAACGTAAATAAAGTACGAATCTCCTTTTCGTGCTTAGTCGAGTCAAATTTGCCATTAGCGAAGCAGGAGGTCTCTGCAGTTTGGTCAATTAATTGTCCGTAGAATGACTAGACGAGCGATTAGGCATCCATTTACGCTTGAATCGAAGAGAGAGGCCCTCCTGAAATTCCGTATTTTAATGTCATAAGCCGCTTGCTTCGGAAATGCCCTCTTAATCGCGTGCTTAATGTACATGATCAATCATTCGTTTTTAGCAGACGTATTGCTCATTAGCATAATTTTCGCTTCTTTCAATTACCAATATAAAGGAACCCCTCTTTAGCAATAAGTGCAAAATTTGAACGCTACTACCTTTATTTTGCTGCATTTAACCGAACATCGATGCACAAATCCATGACTGATTCCCGGATAATTTTTATTGTAAAATAAAACGATTCCAAATTAGCCATTTTTTTATTTGGATTCATTTCTTCGTTAGGAGGAAGTATGATTAAAAGTTTAATGGTGCATCAAAATTGTCGTATTTGCTTGCAACTTTTAAGTAATGGGAAATTTTATGAAACGATCTGAATAAATTATGACAAGTCGCTATAATTTTGGCGATTTTAGACTTTAGTAATTACGTATCCGTAATTAATGAAAAGCATTTAGATTTCCAGAGGAACTGATATTTGTCAAAAACCCACCGGGGTTTTATAGAAAATATATTTATTAAGCATACATCAATTTTTAAAAATGCCGAATATTAGAGATGTCGCAATGATACTTTAAATAAAGATTTCACTATATTTAACAAGTGGAAAATCTGTTTTTAACAACTTGTTCCATCTTTCTAAAAGTTTAACGTTTATTTTCAATTTTATTTTAAAAGCAATATTAGTAAGCAATAATATTCCATTGCGTTACAATATAAAATATCCAATATAAAACACAATATGCAGTATAAAAAATCAGCTCATGAACGTTTACACGTTTATTTCGTTACAGCGATTTGTCTACAAAAAATATCAGTTTTATATACACTCCGATAATTTATTTCTAACAGTAATAATTATGACGACTATAACATTTATCAACTGATTCGTAACTATGATCGGTAAACCAAGTCCTTTTTTTCTGCAAAAATCTTCAAGACAGTTAGATCATTTAACACACTTAATGATGCATCTTCCGTATGTAAAGTACGTGTGCTAAATGTTGTAACAGATCCTTCTGAAATTGTACTAATCATAAACAAATAAACAAAATAATAATGAAAAAGCAAGCGATGAGACACGATTTGCAATTATTATACCGACTAATAAATATTTTCGTCTGAAAGAACGTGCAACATATCAATGATATCACGATTTGAAATCTGATTACAGATTTGTCAAAGCTGCAGAAAATACGGAAATTTTAACCTGGGAAAATTTGTTGTTTGAAGGAAAGCGTTCTTCCAAGGAGAATGTTTTTACAAAAGTGAAATTTGCTCGTGACATTTTGACGATGATGTAAAAATTGAGTTATAAAATGCACAGGGACAGAGAAAATGTCACAATGCCACAAAGTACGGCACGAACAAAGAGGCGCCCGCACAGCAGAATGCGTCACCGCACGCTACGCATCTAAAATAAGACCGCAACAGGACTAGTGCTCATGCGTACCCAAGCAATATTCTACAATTACAAAATAATCACATACAAAATGAAACATTACCACAATGTATAAACCCAAAAACCGAAAACGACGTATCATCTATAGATACGACAGCTAATCAAGCTGAACGTATGCCGAAAATTCGCAAAGTAGAGGAAATGTTTCGGTAAATAAACAACGAGTTTCGAAGTCATTGCTGAAATATTGCGTTATGGTTAAGCGAGCGTAAATACTTGTGTATAACAAATGAACAGAGAAATAATGGCCGAAATTGTTTGCTTTGATATATTGGCTGTTTTTATTTGCAAATATCATTCATTTTACCATAAACAGAAGTCAGTGATGAATAATTCGTTGGAATTATCAATTATAAAAAATTAATGAAGTGTACAATGCAAAGATAAATTGTGTTACGCATTACTTTTGAATTATTATTTAGCGCTGTAATTAGAGCGTTTTTGTATATCATTGCTTAATATTTATTGTTCATTATTATCTGCTCATTATTTATTAATGATGATTTATCGCTGCCCGGTCGTCAAGTTGTAACTATTAATCAACTATTTTTCAATTAATAACTTTTATTTAAGCATTCATCATTTTTACCAATTATATCTTCTTTCTTTTAATACATTTTCAATAAATAAAGGTGAATCCAAGCGCTTTAAATTTGACAAATATCTATTTTGAGTTTAAATGCCATAAAACTTTCTTGCTTTGAATAGTTCGACATATTTTTTTAATAATCCGATCAATGAAGTAAAAGAACCTGTCGTGTTGAAAGAAACATATTTCATTATAAAATAAGCACCGCGGTAAATATATCGTACGTTAATTATATTTTTAAATAAAGTCTGCTGATGCTGAACAAATACAAAAATATAACTTAAAGGCTTGAACGTGTTAAAAAATAATGTAAAGAATTTTTGGAATCGAGGTAAAATTTATTGCTGGTTGCTTTGTCAAATTTTATGTCATAAATAAATCGCATAATTTTTATTGGCAATTATTTATAATGCATTTAAGAACGAAATGCAAGTTTGTAAATAAAATATATATTACAAATGCACAATGTTGGTTTATACGCAGTAAATTAAATATATAACAGTATCGCGTTAAAGTTTATCATTAATTGCCATATTAATTTAGTTAAAGATTAAATGGAAATGTTATTATTAAATGTGCACCGCAAAATTGATTAAACTAAAGTTATCGGAATATTTAAATAAAATCATTTTATAACACAAAATGTTTAAAATGCATATTACTTTCTATAAAATATATTTACGACACTACTGACCCTAATACTATTTTTATGATCAAATGAAAATTTTTTCCATCGAAATTTTATTGTTCGAATTGTATAAATCTACTGCAAATGAAATATATAATAATATTATTTATATATTTCTACGTTTAAAATAAATACATTTTCTGCGAAAATTTTATTTACTAATTAATTATGTAATCGGGCAATTCTGCTTTGTTGTTGAAATCACGGTGTCCATATTTTTAAAATAGTTTTAATACTGCTAAAAATACTACTGATATAAATTTAACGCAACAGTTCTTCAATTGTAACGAACTATTTTAAAACGTATAAGACTCAATTTGTTGCTTGTTCAACTGACAATATTTTTTATAAACTAAAAAGATAAAAAGAAAGCACGGTCAGTTTCACAGTTTTATAAAAACAACAAATTTAATCCTAACGTATTTTGAAATACGTTATTCTTTCTAAAGAACACCGAAGTTAAATTGTTGCAAATCCAGTTTAAACATTATGAAATAATATAGTCAAGATATTAAATTCCACTGTTTCAAACTTAAAGAATGCATTCAGCTAGCGAAATATATTTATTTCATACGAAACGTAACTCAAATTCCCAATGATATTCTTTATAACAATTATTGATATTTTAATTCGAAAAAGCTAAAAAAAAGAAAGAAAAAAAACAAGAAAATTTTCCTCC
>JABFOX010002038.1:0-11970 GCA_022817665.1 Axea sp. ZL-2020 | reverse complement strand
AGCTTTCAGAATGCTGATATTATTATTTTATATTTAATTTTGATTTCACAAAGCACGATGTCAGATTATTTCACATGTAAAAGCTAATGTAAAAAATAAACGACAATAAATGTATTATATATTGACAATAAATATACAATATAATTGTAAACACGAGTAAAATAAATATATAATAATACAACTGAGTCAAACATCTCTGATTAATAAAGGTTTTGTCTGATTGTTCGTGGTAGAGACTTAAGCATAAACTCTACTACATATGTGATGAATTCTATAAAATTAATTGTCGACTTTCCATAATATGTTAAATAGAATTTACAAGAAATGTAAATTTGCTTGGAATGATCTGGATATTGTCAGGATTTTGCAAGATTCATCTAAAGAATAGTAGCTAGAAGACACCTGTTGTACACTGGTGTAACATAAACAATGGGGCACAAAAAGTGGGAGGGCAAGGGGGCTTTTCATGCACTGGGTGCTAAGAAAAACAAGACTTTTTGGAAAATTTAAATTGTTCTCTTGAAACAGATTTCTAGAAAATATATTTTAAATTACTAATCATTGTAACGGAATCAATTATTTGATTTCTTCATTTGTCAAATAAAATATGTTATAAATAATATTTTCAATAATTCAATCAAATATCTTCATATACAAAATATTCTTTCTTCCTCAACACTATATTTTTCAGAAATAGTAATATAGTTATTTTTTTAAACAAAATACAGTGACATTTAAAGATTTCCAGTGTTCTTGGCATGTGAATAAGAAGATTTAGATTTAAAATATGCGATGGTTTTTTTTTCATTGTGTGGAACAAAACACCAATTGAGCTTTGAGTGAAATCGGATATAGTCAGTTCAAATCGTATTAGCATTTTCAGGTTAATTGATTAGACGTACACTTTTCAGCAATGTTAGCCAGATATCACGTTAGGCCCGATTATCTGATCAGTGATCTGTTAGAAGGTTTGATTGCTAAATCAGCACTATATTTCAGCCTAACTACAATTTATGCTGGAGTATCTAAATTTTATATTATTATGTTGTGCTTTTATTGACATTACTGTGTAAATAAAAATTATGACAATTACTTAACAGATAGGCTTCATTCACAATTGTTTTATATTTGAAAATTTTATTATTACTTTTGACAGTTAATAAAATATGTGAAAAGATAATATTTGAGCTTTCAATTTTTTTTCTTACAAGTAAGCACTTCTAAATTTTCACATAAGTTTGGAACAATGTTTGTTAAAAATAATTAATATTTCATTTATTTAGAATACAAGTAATAATAACATATATATTTAAAAAACCGGGAACACAATTAGATATTTTATTTAAACATTTGCTATTAAAGCCTTCACAATTAATTCTTCTAGTACTTAAGATATTACAATCTTCACAGGACCATCGAAAGTTTGTTTATAAAATTTCTTATTAAACGAAGAAGTGCAGTTTTTAATAAAACAAAAAAATGTTTCGCCGTAAGATCTTTTTGTGTGAAAACTTTAGTCTCTCCAGATAATAAAAAATAGTATAAAAACACTGGATATATAAACACAAGAAATAAACAACGGAAGAAGAGACTATTCATTTTACCTGTATTTATTTCTTGTGTTTATATACGTCAGTGTTTTTTATTATTTTATGCCAAAATGATTGAAATCTTAAGTCAAATAATAATGTCCACAGTGCTTGTAACTAAAACTGATATTTTTTTAATTAAAATTATTTATTTAAAAAAAGTACACATTGAATTCAATGCCCGTTCATTTTATTTCTAAAATATAAACACAATAGGTTAAAATAATTATAACTAGTTTTGCGTACACGAATATTATAAAGCAAAAATTAAACGAGTTGTACAAATGAATTCTATAATATTTTATAATTATAATGTAATTTAATTATAATGTAATTTATAACTATAATATAATTTAAGAATTATATATGAATTAATCGATTCTTTTTAATAAATAAGGTTGCGGATTTATACATTATCAGCTTAAAACTGTTCAGCGATAATTTTTATTTCTTGAAAATATTTGAAATAAAACTCTTTAAACACTTTATTCATGCAGCAGAAACTGAAATAGATTGAAATTAAGTTACTAGATTAAGGAACTAGGTAGGCATTTCATATACAGTATGGAATTATTTGATTTGATAAATGTAGAGTTTTTAAGTTGATTTTTAGGTCTTAATAAAATTTTCTCCGAATAAGAAAATTCACTAGAAATGTCGATTTTTAATATGCTCTAAAAGGTATTCGAAAATGTTGTATAGTAACTGTATTCTCCCATAGATATAAGGATGGTTATGTAATAGGTATGAGACGTTTTGTGACTATTTCAAAAATATTATGCACTCTAATGTGTTTAATTAAAAACAAACGTAAAAATTAGGATATTACTACATAAAAACTATACTTTCTAACATTTTTTTAAGCAACAAACATTTATATCAAAATTTAATTATTATTAACAAAATTCTGAACGTGATACAAATTGTATTTTTGATAGTTTTTATGTAAAGACTAAAATGTGATATGTAGATAAATATTTAATTTTCCAAAATGAATATTATTAAATTATCTTAAACCATCCAAATTTTTAACCTATAATTTCAATTTAATAGATCTTTCATATTTGTATAGGAATGAATCATACAATATGGCTCTCGTATTTCTTAAAATTATACAGAAATATTTATTTTCCAAACCATTTACATCATTTGAAAAAATAATCTTTTTATTTTTCAACGTAATCGCCTCGTCTTTAACATCATCGTTGGTGTGGAAGCGTTGTCCACCAAACAGTTCCTTCAATTTTGGAAACAAGTGGTAATCACTAGGTGCCAAGTCTGGTCTATACAGGGGGTGGGGAATTCACTATAACGCTTGACCTCTCATCTCTCGTCAAACCCAGAATCAGTTTATATGGACTGTAATTCGTATTGAATAATATCAAATATCAATAAAGTTATATGAAAAATAATATTTGCTAATTTTATTTACTTCTAATAAGTATTTTTTTCATATTTTATTGACTTTTCAGTGTGTAATATAAAAAAAGATAGCTAATATTCTCGTGTTATACAAAATATTTTTCTTAAAAAATTTAATTACATGCTAACGATTATCTTCAAACGTTTTAGTCAAAATATAATTTTTAGGTATGTATTTCATTCATGCTACAAGAATTAAGTACTTGAGTATTTAATTAATATTTAGTTTAGACAGTGTTTTATAAAATCTATGTTCGGCTAGTAATAAATTTTTCTTTTTATTTTCGCTTTGTAATATAATCATTAGCTGCATGCTATATATAAAATATTTCGTGTCAGTTGCAATTTATATTGCTCGTTTTAACAATAAAATATGGTTATATAAAAATATAATATCGTTTACAAAGTTATCGTTTACACAACAGTCTTCAATTTTATAAACAATAACCACTGTAGAAAATGTAAAAATTTGATAAAAATGAAATACCAGTCTTCGCTGTTTTCATATTTTTCTTTACCGCAATGTTCCAATAAACCTTGATTCTTAACAGAAGACAATTTCTGAAGCCGTTGTTCCAAGCGAAATAAATCTTCTAAAATGATTTCTCTTTAATATAGTGCACTGCGTCAATTATATTAAAAACACACTATATCATCACGCAAACAAAAGCATCAAGACAACAATATGTTTTTGCCATGCGCAGCAAGATTATCCAGCTAATCTTATTCCTGCAATCAAACGAAGCAAAACAACATAAATCCATCTCTGCAAGCTGTTAAAACATTACCATTATAATTTATCGTCGCATGGTGATAAAAAGTAAACTCTCCCTTCCCCTCTCTTTGCTGCAACTTTCTTTTGGAATCGAAATTTTATTAAAACCGCATCCGCAAAATAACTTTGCATAAAGCCAACGGCGATTCCTTGTCCAGCGGGACTCGTGACAAAAAATGCTTCACAAGGCATTAATCTACAGACGCGTGGCAGTCGAGAATAATAACATTGTCAAGTAAATGAACGCCAGCGCATTTTCGTTGCGCTAATTAACGCGACCATGTAACGACAGGAGTCTACATTCTTTTTTTACAACGTAATTTCAAGGCATGTAAGGGCCTCGCAACTATATCGTTTGTTTGTGAGACAAAACATCGTCGCCACGGCTATCACCCTATAAATAAATGATCGCCAGTACACGCAATTGCACCGTGATCCAAAGTTGCCACAAAAATGACGCCCGTCGTTATTCACGCTCAGATCGGTTGTGTAACAACGTAATATGAAAATTTATTTCACGTTGCAAAGCTATTCATTAAGCACGTGATTTTTTTCGTGATAATATTCAATTTTCAATTATCTGAAAACTGCATCAATTGGTTAATGAGAAATTGCCTTGCTATAAAGGATCACTCGTTGAATAAACTTTAGGTCAGAATGAATTATGATTTAAATTTTTGATTCTCTAATTATAAATGCTTATTCGGTTTACAGGAGAATAATCGAATGCTTATAAAAATTAATATAAGAGAAAATTATTTAAGACAAATCAAACAGACTATTGTTTCTTACTGCGTTACTCATGATCAAATAAACAAATAACAATGAAATTTATTTAATCAAAAGAAAGATCATGTTTTTATCTGCAATTATTTTATATTATTTAATAAACACTACTAATTTGTTTAATTCTGTTACTTACAAATAAGTCAAACTTAGCAATTTATGCGCATGAATAAAGTGAAAAGAATTAAAAACGTTTTAATTAATACATAAGCATGAAAGAATAGAAACGGTGGTATGATTAAAACACAAAATAGAACTACGACATATTTAAAAAAATAATTAATTAGACGTTATCGAACGCCTTTAATGAAGCAGTATATATATATATAATTGTATTATACTCTTATTTTAAATCACTTACATCAATGTAACGACATTCAGCGTATCATTTAGTGGTATTTTTGACTTATGTGATAACAACATAGATCATCGAGTTATCGATATATTCGGTTAAATGCATACATAATTGTGCGAATTGTCATTCTACGCGGCATATAGTTTAATCGACGGAACATGACATCTAAATTCTCGTAATATTAATATAATAATGAATAAAATTACATTAAATTAAACATGCTTTTAAAAGTTAATAAATAAAATCGTGTAAAATATACTTATCTCAAACGAGTGTTTTGTAAAGCACAATTTAAAGTAAACGTATACAATATGGTTGCACATAGATTATAAGTTCATTACACATAAAAAAAAGTTTTAAGTTTTACGCAATTGATTTTTTAAAAATAAGAACTATATTAAGGGGTTTATATTCAACTCGCGACTGCTGCTGTATGATGAATTCGAATGTTTTGTATTTTTATTATCAACAATTTTAGAACCATTCAAGAAATATTTTTTAAGTTTTTTTAAGTTTTTTAGTAATAAGTATTTCTACAAAAATGAACGAAAATTAAGTGTAATGTCTAATGAAAATATACATAATACATAATAATTTGAGTATAATCTAAAGTAACATTGTTCTCACATTGATTAATAAATCTGTATAGCATATAATATAAATTTTTTTTTTCTATTTTGAAACCTATTTTTTCTTATTATTAAAAATAAGAATAAACAAAATAATAAAATTTTTTATTTTAACATTTACAACTTTAATTCTTTACATCACTTTTGCCAATACAAACTGTTGTATAAATTGACGAGTTTAAACTCTTCTACAAATAACTTATTTCCACGTCTCTTTAATATTTTTGACAAGTTATGCACTCGACTGCATAATTTTAATAATTCTTGTTCGTAAAATGAGTGTAAAAATGTCACATTCAAAAATATTTGCATTAACTGAAATTTTGGAGAAAGAATTTAAAAAGAGAATTGAAACTAAAAGAAAAGAAATTTGTAGAAGATATTCTTAAGTACATGTTTTTTTTTTGCATAAATAACGGTTCAAAATGCTTAATTCAGAAAATTTTTATATTAACTAAATATGCGTTTTTAAAGGTACAAAATATCAATTTGATTCTACTCTAGTTTTTTTAAGCAGAAGATCGAATAATTTCGTTATAATTAAAAATTATTTGCAATATTTTTTTAAATCAATGTAAAAATATGTGGACATATTCCACGTTCAAATGTTTGCATAGCTTCCGAAGCCTTATTTTATATGTAATAGGAATTGGAAGTGAAAAATTGTAGGAATTATCATTTGTACGATCTATTTTTCTACAATGTAGCCTCCATTTGTTGGAAATTGTAAAGAAATTAGAATTAATTTATTATTTTCACTGTTTCTTAAATTATTTAACATATTAAAATTATTTCAAATAAGAAAATGTATCACTCATAAAATACTGTTAAGAATTTATTTGTGATATGAAAATATAAAACTATTTTTATATGCTACACATTAGTTAATAGTTATCCAATAGACATAATTTTTATTATTATTTCTCCGTGGCAAAATAAATAATATTAATTATTAATGTAAAATTTTTTTAGTATAATATTTAATAATAAAAAAAATATTAATAAAAAAAATTTAGGATAAAGTTAGTTTCAAATTATTCTTTTTTTTTTTTATTTTGTAATACCAATAATGTAGACCATTACAATGTATGTTTGTAGACCAATAAATATAAAAAGCGAACGTTAAACAAACAAAGTTTGAAAAAAAAAGAAGAATATTCATAGAAATAATATTAAAAATCGAACTTTTTTGAATATTAAAAAAATTGCAGATTAATATCTAATAACAAATTATACAAACAACACCTGTGTACATATGAGATTACTAAAGTATCTCAAATAAAAAGAAGAAAGCAAATTTCTTATTTTTTGTATTCATAAACGTGTTTATAAACGTTGAACCACTACGGTGAGCGGTATCATCGGTAAAGAAAAAGCATAAACCTTCGAATATTTGCATATTTTAGAGTCGATTTACCAATGTTAAAATATATTACAAACATTTGTATAACACTGCAGAAAGATACGTACATTCTAATATTATGTGTGTGTACTACAAAGTTGTTTCATCCAATTAATATTATTTTATTTTCAGTTATTTATAAATGCTATAACTTTAACGAAAAATTATTATCCATTATTGTTTGTTGAAACGTTTGCATAAGTAGTTTTCTTTCTTTTATTTTATTCTTTTCATTAGTAATAAATTATTTTCAGTTTTATTTTGCTTAATTGAAGTAGTTCAATAAATTTAATTATTTAACCAAATATTAAATGTTTAGTAAATCTATTAAACAAATTATAATGTTTTATAAGTAAAGCTGAATATCCACACTTTAATATTAATAATTCAACTATTAAAATTATTATTTTATACCAAGAAATTATTCAATGATAATTACATTTATGTTAATATAACGATATAATATTTACTATCAAATTCTCAGTACAAATATCACCAATAAAAAGAGCAACAATATTTATAATAATAATTATAATAATATTTCTATAAATAAAGAGTATTAATACAAAATTACCGCTTTTAATAATTAAATTGTACATAATTTAATTACTAAATAATTAAATACAAATAGATTTTGTAATAACAGACGATATTGTCCACATATGGAGAAATTAATGAATAGAATAATTAAATCAATTTATAAATACTCATTAACTTTTACTTTAAAACAATTTATAATTATTTATTTACAACAAGCTTGTTAAGTTTTATAGTTGTTTATATATAACATAATGCATTTTTACACACGTATGTGTTTGTACAAAATCAAAACGACCTTTTGTTATATTTTTTCACAAGTATTTAATTAAAATTTATTATGAAATCTAACAATACTTTAAGTAAATGGAAACTATTTGTATTACTATTTTATGTTAAATAGTGGTAGTTATTACTGGCACATTCATCTTAGTTCAAATTACATTTATTCTCTATCAATATTTTTCAACGAAACATATCTCTCCATGAAAATCGAGGGACAGGATTAAGAACTATTGAGATAAGTAAAACATGACGTTTTATGATCTCCGGAAAACCTTGAAAAATCCTCCGCGACAGACAAAATGATTTGAACGAGTCGTACCGGAGCCATATCAAAACATCCTGAATACACGTACAGGCGACGCAGTGTTAATAGAGTTTCTTTATTACTAATTTCCTGATAAAATATACGCTGGATGTGTATCTTAAAATTTATAATTTTAATTACATAACTTATAAAAGTTTGTAAAAATGTTAAATTTATAATAGTTATTTATATAATTATTTACATCAGAAACAGAAAAAATGATACTATGGTTTAATAGTATAGAAAGATTAATCAATTTGAACGATTTGCTTGAATAATTGTTATAGTGTATTTTTTACTGTTCTTTTTTATTCTTATCCGTTTTATATTTATATTAAAATTATATGATTTATAAAACAAAGTACATAAAATCAAAAATAAATATAATTACTAAAGTCATTAAATGCATAAAAAATAAGTTATTTATCAATGAGGGGCTTATAACTCTTCGAAAATTGATAAATTAATAACAAAATATTCCTTGTAGAACTCTCTCATTTATAAATAGATTCTTATGTGCCTTTGAAGCTTCTTACAAAAATACCAAGTTTCCAGCAGATAAATATTTTGTTCAAATATATATTCAGAATTTTTTAAACTAATAATAGCATTGAAATAATATTGGTTATTATCATTACGGTATAGTTCAATTGTAATGCGACTATGTGGTTATTAATACTTAGAAAACAATATTTGTCATGCATATATTTGATAGTAATGATAGAGTACAAAACGATTGTATTTTTTAATCAATTAATTTACCTTTAAAGCACAATATTTGTATTTTGTTATCAAATAGCTGGCAGTGTATATTTTTGCATATTTTATACTTGTATTTGTAATAATGTCAATATAATGTATCGAAATTATATCGTTATATTTGATTTTTAATTTTATGATACGAATACGTCATAAAATGTATTTACATGAAAAAAAAAACAAAAACAAAAAAAACATTAATATCTGGAGAGAACTTGAAGTTCAAACATAAAGTACTTAACCATAAACTTAAATGTTATGCTATGAAGACTCGTTGAAAATATTAGTAATTTACAACCTCATAAATTACCTTAGTAATTTGAATTTGTTTGAATATGTACATTATTATGACAAAATTATGTTTTAATTTATAAATAAATCATGATATTTTTAATTATTATTCTTATAATTAAATACATAACAACGCATAAATATTAATATTATTTTTATTTAATTATGATTTATATTTTAAACAAAATTAAACACTAAATTGCGATACATAGACACACGCACTTCATAAAATTTATAAAATTCGTCGATACTTTATTAATCTTTATACTATATATATTTTAATGCGTTTCATTTTATTTTCTAATTAATGATATAATTTTTAAAGTCTTATAAGTGCAGAAGCCTTAAAATGGTCAGACTTTGAGTTGCCAATATAGACTTTGAACTTTTATGAAATATAAAGCCATGTATCAAAATATGCGTTCGACCTATAATACCTAATAGCTAATACAATTTTAGTCCAAGAATAACAAAATTCGTTAGTTATTTTTTTATACAAGTCAAAAATATTATATAAATATATATACTTTTTTATACATGTTTCAATACATATAAGTTTGATAATATTTTCAATCATTTTTGTTCTAGTATAAACAGATATAACAAAAATAAGGAAAATAAAAATTAACGACAAATATATAAATTTAGCAATTATTTATGAATTATATTACAATAATATTAAATTTCTCAAAGATTCACTTAAATTTGAAGAAAAATACAGAAATAAAAGATGTTAAAAAATTTTCAATTACATTGTGTATTATCATAAAATTATCGTAGATATATTACTCAACCATAAGAAATATATTACCTGAAATACATAAATTTCAAAGAAATTTTTTAATTACATAAAATAGTTTCAAAATAATAAGTTGCAGGGACTCCCAAGTTTGCTGAACTACCCTGTACATTATTTGTTAAATATAAAATTTAAACATTAAAAAAATATGTATTTTGTATGAACTACATCAGATTAATAAATGTTTTGTGTACGACCTAAATATTATATTTATAAATTTCAAACATATTACTGTTATGATTATATCGTTTTTAAAAATACTGTAACTAATTAACAGTTCTTTCCTGAGTTATACTGTATTTCATTTGTATTGTTATTAAAGTCAATTCAGTTCTTTTTCTTGGTATTTTTCCAATTGTATAACACTGTATTTATTAATATTAAAAAATGTTTGTTAAAACTTTCTTTCTATCGAATGTTTGCTTTTCTATAAAATTTCTTTCATGAATTTTCTTTTAGCTAATTACCTTAGACTTATATTAAGAAAAAAGAAAACAGCACCAATCACAGTTTATTATTACTGGTTCACTGTTACTGCGAAGTTTTAAATTACTTAAGATATTATTAATGTGAAAAAATATTCTTAATATTATATTAATTTATCATAAAAATAAGTTATGTTAATAGCAATATTTTGACGTTTCCGTTTTATTTAATGATTTATTTGTAATTAATTGAATAAAAATAAAATGTAAGCAGAAAGTAACGTTTTTTTTCATATTATTCATAATTTTGTTTAAATAATTGTCCATATATTCCACGCAATCATTTATATAAATATATTTACATAAACACATTTTCAAAACAAATTTTTCAAAAACAAAAATTTGTTTTTTCTGTATTTAATCAATTATTTGAAAATAAATATGTTTCAAAATACTTATTCAAGGCAAGAATAGTGTCGACAATTTCTATATTGTAGCTATACTTATAAAAATACATATTACGATATTCTGATAATTAGATTCGAAATTACAAGTATGCTTGGTATTACGAACTACCAATAAATACCAAGAAGACTACTGTATTATTTTTTAATTTAGGTATTTATAACATTTTTAAAACTTCATACAATTAATAGATTATTGGTACGTATAATTATAGGTTGATTGATGTTATTATTTTTATTCACATTAAATATTTTTAAATTGCTTAATTACTGACTCGTGTTTTATTTTTGGATCAAGATTTCTTATTATTTGGGTTGGCAACTAAGTGATTTCGGATTTTAAATGAGAAGAAAAATTCAAGTTTTTTGCTTAAAAATATAATTTTATGCAATTAGGTATTGTCCGTTTTTGTCGATGACCTTTTGCTATCTTTCAGGCAGTACCATAATTCCATGTTCATAAAGCGTCTGATTTTTGGCAGCGAAAAACTGAATTAAATGTGATTTTATATCACCAACTTCATTCAAAATGTTACCATTTACGGAGTTCTGCATAGAACGAAATAAATGGTGTTCTGAAAGCGCAAGATCAGACTTATATGGTGGATTTAACAATACATCCAAACCTAATTCCAATAATTTTTGGTAAGTGACCAAAAATGTCCGGGACTTTCGCATTATCATGCTGGAAAACCAAATCCTTACGATTTGTCAATTCTGGCCTCATTTTTTTCAACTGCATCACTCAGTTTGGCAAATTGTTGAATGTACACGTTTGAATGAAACATTTCGTTACTTGGTAAAGTTTCAAAGTGCAGAATTCCTTTATAATCCCTCCGAATTGGCAGCATAATCTTTTTTGGTGAATCTGGTGTTGTCTGGGCTTGTTCATTTTGCACCATTCATCCACCATCCGATTAATGTTGCTATAAACTATCCACTTTTCTTCGCCAGCAATCAGTTATTTTAGAAATGGATTAATTTTGCTGCGTTTCAAAAGCGAATCACAGGCGTTAATAAGTTGCGTCAAATGAATTTCCTCAGGTTGATGAGGAACCTATAAATCGAGTTTTTTTAACATAGCCAAGTTGTTTTAATTTTTTCTGAATGCATATATACGATACATCGAGCTTCTCTACACTCTCACG
>JABFOX010002037.1:0-11970 GCA_022817665.1 Axea sp. ZL-2020 | reverse complement strand
TTTTAAAGGAAATCTTATATTTAGTGTTTAAAATTAAAAAAAAATAATATATGTTATTAAAATATAAAAAAAAAAAAAAAAAAAAAAAAAAAAAACAAAACAAAATGCATCTCTGTAAAAGTAGAATATAAACATGTACTATTGGAACATGAAGTCATTTAGATATTACTTTATCATTTTTAAAACATATTGTTGCTCATTCGTTGGATTAATAAAAAAATGTAATGTTACTGATAAAATTCGGCCTATGTTTATATTGCACAAAAAATCTAAGTTAAACTCAAAATGTCTTTGAATTGTGGTTGTATTAATATTATAAAAAAGAAATGGTACAGAAGAATTTAACTGTTATAACATTACTTAGAAAATTTACATTTGCATTTATGATCAAAATAATCATTTAGTTTAACATTAGTCAGGTCGTTTCTAAATATCTCTTATAGGTGGCGTGTTATATATTTATCATCAGTTCAGTTTTAACCTGTGTTGTACCCTTAAATAATTACGTAGATAAAATGGTAATACCTGTCTAAGTAACAAAGACAGCTTCAATATAAATTGATAAGTAGGGTTATCAAAGTTTATTGTAAGAAGCTCATTACATGTTAGGATAGTATTTAATAAAAATAAGCAACTTATTAAAAGAAAAGCTTTCTATCAGAAAGATACGCAATCAGGGGATGAAATAATTCTAATAAATCTCAGTTAATACTTATCATGCAGAAAACTGAGATGCAAGTTTATTGATTTTTAATTGAAACTTGTATTGTTTTCGTTAAATATCTTGTATCAGGAATCATGATTGTTAATTGCTTTTCACGTATGTTTTAATTGAAACTTGCAAATATAAAATTAAAACAAAAATTAATTACAGAACGAATACCGCCGTGCAAATTCTGGATACAAAAATATCTTATCGAGTTGTTTTCATTAAACGCCGTTTCCAGGGCATGACAATTGCGAAATAGCGAACTCAGTGATGTCGCGTAAATATTTTTTTCCGATTCGTTGAGTGTGCAACGTTCGTGGTGACTGTCGTCAGGAAAGCCCGAGGCGACGCGAAAATCGGCGTAGAGACAGGAATCTGTATAGAGAAGTTTGCTAAAAACGAACATAAATACTGCTGCATAACTATTAACATTTAACCAGAGGCTACGTAATATTTTTTATTTCTTTCTTTGCACTATCGACAAACATCTGCATGACGAGACGTTGCTAACGTTATAAATAAATCAATGTGTAAATATCGATTGTGTGTTTTTTTTTTTTAACGTAAGTACATTTATACGTACATTCGAAATCGAGCGAGATATAAATGAAATTATTTCATCAATCATTTGGTCTGTTGCAGATTAAAGTCTATGTTTTCCTGTTCGTGTTTTTTCTTTCGTTATTCGATGAAAATCATAATTCCGTTATTTTTAATAGCACATATTTTATGCTATATTTTATACTCGATCACTTCTTTTTCGTAGCTTTTAAATTTAAAGTCGCGTACATTTTATACACTTTATTCAAACAAAAAATTTGTACTAATTTTATTGTACGTTATTTTGCTCTTACATCGAGTGTGTTTCTTTCGTCGAATCATTTTTTTATTCATTAAATTCTTTTTGAGTCACAACTCTCGTATTCCAGCTGCGTGTAAGTCTCGATAAATGTCCTGTTCACAGGTGATGAAGTCTTACATGGAGTCACAAAACTAGGACGTCGAATAGAGCCGAGCGTGTCTCGATTTTCAGAGGGTAAAAGAGACCGTTCCGACATTCCTACTCACGAACAAATTATCCGTAATTTTCCGCCATTCAGTCACTTACATTTCTCATATTCCTTCATCATTGACTTCTCAAGTAACTCGTTTGCCGGATATAGTAAGATAAACTTTAATTAAGTTCGATAAAGTACAATCAAGCTTAAATTTCCGTCCAAATCAAGGATCATCTATTATGATACTTAAGTTGCGATTATGTTACATGGAATTATTCAATTATTAAACTTTTTCGTTTTCATCTGAATCGTTTTCAACTCCATTATTGTCGTTTATGATACATCATGTTAATTTTTCTATTTCTATTTATTGCTGCTTTACGCGCTTCTTTGTTTTGCAATAAAATTGATAAAATGCTTTCAGACCATACTATGAAAGCATGACTTTTTACAGTGCATTGACCTCAGTAAACTTCACAAACTTGTGCCGAGGAAACTGTAATCGTTGTTTGAATGCGAGCTTTGGATCTATCCAATTCAATAGTAGCTTTTGACGACTCTGCTGGAAAAATGGTATATTCGTTCAAATGGATCATTATGCAAAGGGCTTGATTCATTCTTTCATTCGCGGCTTCCGATCAACGTAATATAATCATTTCAATAATTCTAATTAAATGAATACGTATGCAAAAGTGGCTTGCGAAGAACAGCCAGTTCAGTCAATTGCTTGAAAACATTCATGTTTACTTATCTCAACGATCGTATTGCACTTATAAAGGATAAAAGAACTATTACGGAGTAATATTTCCGGAAGTACATGTCCTCAAAGATGATACCACATTTCATAACTTTACATAACGGAATAATATTATTGCATTATGAAGTACATTTTTGTACCATAGCGTAAAAGTGTTCATCGTGGGTATTACAAGTATCTTGTGGGACGAACGTTATTAAAATATTCTGCTAATGTTATCGTTATTATACAGTTACTAAGTATACTGTTTTGTTATTAAATTAAATTACAGGCCGTGTACTCCTGGTATTTTTGTTTCACATATATCGTCGATGCTATGAGCGAGCGAAAAACATTATAGAAAAATAGCTGAAGATGATAGTGGCGGCAAAAATATGAAGTATCGTGTTGAGAGCACACGTCATCTACGAAAAAACGTTCTCTTGAATAATGCATAAACAATTTTGTTTTATCTTGGATCCCAGCGTCGGTAGGATGCGACACGAACTTGGCGAACGGAAGTCTCGCTGCTGGCATTTCAACTGCAACGAATTCCGAACTTCGTAACCACAATCAATGTTTTGCACTAAAATATTTGGAATTTGTCGAAATGCTTTTGCAGATGCTTTTGCCTAAGTCGTTTGCCTCCTCGCCTTCACAATGCGGTATATTATATTAGATAATAAATTTGCGAATTATTGTCATATTTAATTTTTCTTGGATTATTAAAAAAATTTTGTTGTTAACAAATATATAAGTGTATGCCTGATTTGGTTTCATTTTTAACATCCGTTTTTTTTTTATACCATTAAAACAATAGTTATACATTGCAAGTCAATCAAAACGTTTTCTTTTCTGTTCAGATTAAGATTTTTCAAAAGCACCTGAATATACTGAGAATTACGATTTCAAAACATAAAATATAAAATTTTTTATATTAAGATCCATTTGTGTTATTGTAGTGCTGATAATATTTTTTAATATCGATTTTTATCAAACTTATTCAATGCGTTAATTAATGGCTTATAACAATTCAATATAAGACATTTATTTAAATATATTATTTTTATATTTGTATTCGTTTATCACGAATGCTTTGTGCAATACTTTTTTTTTAACGTTAAATCTAACAATACTTAGTTTACAGAGGCTTAATAATGTAAATTATCATTCTAAATTTTTCGGGGAATTATTTTTGTTGGAAAAAATTTGTTTTAAAATTAACCATTTTCACTTGCGAAAAACATTGCCAATTGGTATAGTGGAGCGTATCATTATAATCAATTACGACAAAATAGCTGAAAGACTTGAAATAAAAGCACGATATCTTGTCAATAAGACTGACAATTCCGTTTGTGTCGAAACTTGAGGATCTGATCAATAATTCACAGATATGATTATGATTAGTCTTGTTGTATTTTCATTTTTTATTATTGCTCTGACAGTTCACCATACACGCTCACGTATCAACACGCGAAACACCATTGTCTTCTCGTCAATATCATCGATCATTTACCGTCCGAGTATAATTTGATCATAACAATTTGGCTAATCTTGATACACACGCAATTCACGCAAAACTCACGATGGACCCTGGATCAATAAGGATGAATCACCATAATTTGTATAATTAAAAGTCGATGATTCTCAATTATCGAAATTTAATTAAGATTCGGGAGTGTTTGTAAAAAAATTGATGAAGGTGTTAGGTCATGAGTGCAAGATATTTTTTGTCGATAGCACAAACTCTCCTACAAATTATATATAATAATTTCAACCTGTTCTCTTATTTTGATTATAGTTCATCTAAAACCAATTTGTCATCAGTGTTTGTTTACTTGTAACCACGGTGGCATATTATTTTTCATATTTCGTTGATTTAGCTGTCGTTCACTTTTTTTTTCTTTTCTTAAATTTTTTTAATCTATTGCATTCACTTTATTACGTTTTTTGTCTTCAATGTCGTCGATTTACTGGAAATAGGAGTTGGCTATTCGACCCGAGACTTGTTAAACTAATGCACTTTTTGAGATTAATGGCTGAATCGTTTTGGAAAGTGTAATTTTAATCTTTCGTTATATCGAGAACATCACTTAAGTCAAATATTTTATTCCAAAAATGACCGAGGAGTCCTTTTACTAAGTTGAAAAGGTTGAAACTTTCAATGAATTAATCATGCTGCAAGTGATTACACCATTATATCGGCTGAAGGTCTTCTTTTGACTCTTCTCTTTAGTAGGATGTATTCGGAGATGTCCTTAATTCAAATAAAATGTAGAAAATATTTTAACATTAGAAAGAGCTTTTCTTCATCCATCAGTATCATATCAGAATGCAGATCATTTTGGCGGTTCAGCTTTTTTTACCATCTACGAATGAACGCATAATTATGTCCTTTTTTCACATCAGTATGACTGGGCTGCTGTACAATAACGAAGCTTTGTAATACGTCTGTATCCTTTTATTCCTTAACTATGTTTTGAATTTATTTAACTAAATACATTGCTCGAATCAAACTCCTTTACAGAGTTACCCTTACAGAAATCAATAATATAACTAATTATTGTTATATTTCACCGTAGCATCCTCACTAATAATAGTTTTTGAACTCTATAACTGGATTGTCACAATTGGATCTCTGATGATTGTGCAAATTTTCAAGATATTTTCGGTACTGAGATGTATCATGGTAAATTTCATTCGTCGTTAAGAAGTTGCATTTCGATAAAACGAATGGCTTTTATTTAAAAATGTATGGTAGAACAACCGACCAAAGTTTCTATTATTTGATCGTTATCGAAATTTGTGAAAGGAACTTA
This sequence comes from Axea sp. ZL-2020, assembly GCA_022817665.1. Taxonomy (NCBI): domain Eukaryota; kingdom Metazoa; phylum Arthropoda; class Insecta; order Hymenoptera; family Scelionidae; genus Axea; species Axea sp. ZL-2020. The sequence goes on along the minus strand of JABFOX010002037.1, from coordinate 6,708 downwards.
GTAAATTGGCGTTGTTTTTATCGATATTTGATGAAATGTGAATAACATATTTCTTTTCTGATCCATTGTAAATCTTCGAGTGGCTTTCTTACATTCTCATTCTCATGACTTTTTAACTTAATCTGGAATATATTTCAAAACGATTACTAGTCTGTTAATCTAGATTACTGACTAATTAGATTGGGTATCAAAACGAATTTTCCATCCTGTGTGATGAGGGTTGTCGTTAAATCCCAACAAAATGAAGTTAAGTTACCTACAAATTTAGTTTGTACTAATTCTTTGAGAACTTGTTCATAAATCTTCCCGGTCTTGTTTCGTCGTATGCGCATACATGCCGAGTTTTCGTTCGCATTACGTTATGTTATCGTGTCACGTTTTCGTGTTTTTTTATACGCGCGATTTTCTTATTCAATACGACGACTGCATGTTATCTGTGTATGGATTAAAAAATATTTTTAACACTTATGTGATACGGTAAGTATCGTATTGAACGAACAGTGCAGATATGCGCCGTACGGAATTTTTATTTTCAGATTTTTACGGATTCGAGTGAGCCCCACTTTTGATGCTCTTATCAAAACATGTTGTTTTTTTTTTTTCAATCTTGTCGATCACTCGCAAAAAACGTTATTATTTCAAATAATGAAGTAAAGCTTTATAATCAATTACACTGCATTTTATTTCACAAGTTCATTGAGTACAATCAGAGAATCCGGAATATCCAAAGCTCGTTCTCCGTGAAGGTTTCTAAATGTAGTTGATAATTCGCAGTCATGGCCAGTCTTAGTTTACACTGCGTTTTTATGACCACTTCAACGATCAATCATACTGGCATTTATACAACTACCGCTTGAAGCATGATTGAATTCTGGTGGATGTTTCTCATATTTTATTGATCATCTACTGACAGAGCATAACTTGAGCATAACATTAATAATTCATGTAATTGTTATTGTAACTATAAATTTATAGAGATCTAACTGAAGAGCAATCGTTCCAAAGATTAATTTCTTACACGGTGGAAAAAAGATCTGGTCAAAATTAAAACTCATTTGCAACTTAATATAATGCGTGAATTAATATGTTTATAAATAAATGTAGATGTATACGATTTGCCATATTTCATGCGTATTCCAAAAATATCCATTGTCGGTATTCAATAACGATTTAATTCTTTCTTTTGTCAAATTTTACGTTTGATAACGACGAATTTGTCAAATTGAGTCATTAGAGCAGCTAACAAGTAGCAGAACTTCACGACCTTTTGTAATGATAGATATATATGTATATATACACGTTTGTATACTAAAAGAATTTAATTTATTAAGTCAAAAGCTTACATTTTATTTATTTACTGTCTTATTTCATTTTAATTCATCAATTTCGAACGGAAAAGTTCATGAATAATTATACTTAATCGCACCGGAAACTTTTCGATGGGTTGAAGCTCTTGATGCGCTCAAGGCTGATGGAATTCAGGCTCATTTCCGGTTCTATTAACCCGATAGTCCCTAAGGGTAGTTCGTCAGTCGTCGCACCCATTACATTTAACAGCACGCGTCTCGCACACCGAGTTACCTATCAACTCGGGGATGAAACTCGTTAAGATTTTTATCGTGTTGCTTTTACCGTAAGGCGTTATAACTCTCAATGAGTTAAAAACTAATTGTAATTAAAGCCAATTAAATATCAGTGTTGCATTGATTAATGATTATTAATAATTTTGTTTTAAATGGGTGTGCTTTTGTACTCGTGTAATATATTATTTTGGAGCGAATATTCAAATTAATTACAGTTTTCAAATCACATGTGTGTTTTTTATTATAATTTGCAATTCTATATACAAGCAACAACGAAAGAACTGTTAAGACGTATATTATCTTCATTATTTAAATTGAGGAGCAACATTTGTACGATACTTTATTAATAAATACTTCTGACAAATATAATGTAAATATTTCCAAAACTTATCATGAATTATTGGAAAAGAAGGCAAAATCCCAAATTTATCTTTTTAGCATTGTGCAGATTTTAATTTAATGAATTAATATTATTTAATAGTGCCTGGAATGATTATGCAGTAAAGAAACATGCAGAAGGTATTAATTTATACTAATTTGCAGCCGAATTGACGAAAGATTGTTTTTTGTCTTTTATGTAGATAATTTTTTGTCGTAAAAGAATAAATTTTAGTTTAGAATTTATGTGGACACTGCACAATAATTAATATATTTTTCTTCATTAAAATCATAACGATATTTAATAAACTATTACTATAAAATTGTTGATAAAATTTATATAATTATTTAATTTTGATATTTAAAGTTGACTTTGCATATTAAGAAATCATGCTCACTGTTATGTATATTTTATACAGATCAGAACTTGGCGCATACAATTTTTATTCATTAAACTATTTTAATATGATTAAATTACTTACGAGATATTCATTAAACAAAATAATATCGCTTGATGTATAACAGTTACACACAAACAATAAAATTGTGCTCACATTTTTTGCGTATTGTATTAGCATTTACACGAACATTGTGGAACTTTTGAGCTTATGTTTCAAATACGTTTTATACCAAGTTTCTGCAATATTTTTTTTGTAATGGGCTTTTCTTTTTAACAGTTATGAAATATAAAGTATTATTGTAACAAAGATAGCGAAATGTCAAAAAGAAAGAAAGATTTTATTTCTTTCTTAAGTTACTTATGTATCAAATCAGTAAAACAAATTACTTTTGTGGTGCTTTCGGTGCATTGCTAGAATTTGTTTGTAAGATTTTAACAAACTGCATTTCTTTATATAAACAAAGAAAAAAGCGAATTACTGATGAAAATATAAGACAGTTTTTTGTTTTATTCTTTTTCTATTATGTAATTTCTCAAACAGTACTACATGTTGGTCATTTTAAGTTATGACAATTTGTACAAAATACATACAAAAATATTTTGTAAGAAGATATTGAATAATTTATTTGATAATTGAGTGAATAAATGATATGTATTAAAAATTGTAATAATTCTCTTTAAAATCATCGTATTTAAATTAATTTAAAATAAATATTTAAATACTGATTTTCGTGTAATATTAATATAATTATTTTATCTACATTTATACGATTACAAATCGAGGAATTTTGACTTCAGGATTAAAACTTGAATCTCAACTTTTTAAAAAACAGAAGTTCTTTTTCAAGCACTCGTATATTAATCTTCACTTTGCACGATTGATATATGAAATATGATATAAATGTATGTCACTTGAACATCAAATACTCTGTATTTTAAATGTGATATGTGAGAGTATATTAAAATTAATGATATTTTTTAGTTTATACAATTTCAAAGAAATGTGAGCGAATTGAATTTTAAACGTTTCGTATCTTGAATTAATGCATGCAAGTAAATAAAAACTATGAAAATTAAGAAATATATATAATTATTTAATAAATTATGAAAATAATTAGTATTTTATTATTGATTCACTAAATTAAATTCATTTATTAATATGTAATTAAAGAGGAAAATAATTTAAAATAGAATTAAAATGGTATACAGCTGAATAATAAAAGGTAAACGTAGAATCAAGAAGTAATAAAGAAAACTCAAATAATTCATCAATACTTTGTTTAGACATTTTTTTATTTAGTTACGTAATAATTTATGTTTAGCTTTTAGTATAAATTGTACTGTTTATGCATAATACATGAAACTGTAAATTTTGTTAATTAAGTACACGATAATTTTATATTTCAGAGTTGATGACTTTACTTAATAAATCTGTATCTTTCGGAGTACAATTTTAAACGTGACTACAAAAATAATCAAGTTTGAGATATAGATAATAATTTTTACTACTACATATAAAAAGATTATTAAAATTGTTATTTCCTGTATTAATTAACTTTTTCTGTAAACCAATAAAAAATGTACATATTAACAGTTAACAATATATTGTTAATTTTATGTACAGCTTTGTATGTTTTTTTTTAAGTGCATATAATTTATTTTAATAAATTATTACTCTAAACATTCTCCGAATTTGATATTTTATATTATCTTTCTACAACTGCTATAAAATTTAATCAATAATTACAGAATCATGTATGAACATTATTGATCCAAATTGAATTTTTATGTATTTATTACGGAAAGGAGAGTCTGGTCACTATTATGTGAATTTGTGGTTATTTTGTTTCAACATTGTTCAAGTTTTTGTTTGATGCTCGGCCTTTCATAATAAAGTTATATCACGTTCGACAAGTAATTGATGTATTTTAAGTCACTTTACAAATATGCAGCAAAATGTGAGCGTTTCATCATTATTAGTACAACATCGAGCCCAATATCATGCAAAATGGTAATATGGGTAACGTTAAATAAATATGGTTATCGTATTGTACGTGTACAAAACTTTCTTGCTCACTAATTAGAAATTGATTTATAATTGGATGAAATATAAAATCCGTTCAATGAAGCTTCTGGCAATAACTTGCACGAAAAATATTCAATATCAGTTTTTGGCGAAATTTCATTCTGTTTTACAAGAGCGCGGCGTAGGAAATCAAGCCCGACCATTTGCATATAAATGGAATTCTCGGACTTTACAAAAAATATATATCTAAAATTTTGAGCCCGACCATTAAATTTTCATACAAAATTATACCATTTTCTGTTTCAGGTGAGTGTCAAGTCCAATGGGGTTATTCTACTAGTGCAATAAGCGTAACTAAAACAGTGAGAAAAGGTATTATTATTATTGTTTTTATTTAATTTGCGTTCAAGTTGTAGAAAAATAAATACGAGGACGTATAAAAATTACACTGATAAAAATATAATTAAACGCGGTTAAAATATTCAATCGAGATGAATAATTTTCAGTCGTGTTAATATGCTATGCAAATAAATAATTTGATCAATAAAAATTGTGTGCGTGCATCGTGAAATGTAATATCCTTATATGCGTGCATCTGTCCTTATAATTCATTTTTCTTCACAAAAATAACAGCTTTCCGTAATTTCTGCTCATTGAATTATAATTCGCAATGTATGAAGTTCAATAATTTAGACAAACGTCTGCATGAACGTCAATATTTTAAACATTTGAAATCACACTATTCGGAACTGATTAATCCAGTTATATAAAAAAACAAACGTATAGCATAAAAGTTATTAGAAGTTTGCACTTGACCATTAAATACTTATATACGTACCTAAAAGAGTGCTGTTTGAAAATTCATGTTACACATCCAAATTTAAATAATCGTTGTATGGATTCTCATTAATGTTACTATTTCTAATATTACGCAATTGATATTGATAATGTTAATCTTAATAACGTTAATCTTCTAAAAACAATCTTTTCAATTTTTCAAGTACGCATTTTAATGCTATTCGATTTATATGTATTACTTCCACATAATGCTATATTAAGCTTTATAAAAGTGATTGAACTATTGATTGAAGTCATATAAATACTTAAAAAATATATCTTGTATTATTTAGAAATATTTTTTAATTAAAATATAATTTTGACGTGTAACATTTTTCACCGTATTTGAATGTTTCATTAAAATGATTTATATTTATGTTATCATTGATACTATTATTACAGGTTTAAATAATTTCTGGAATTAAATAAATTTGCCAATAAATAATTATAATTTCTCAGTAATATTTGTTTGGATGTTAGAAATGTTTTCTAAATTTGAATAACACTGTATGTTAATTTAATACAACTTGAAAAAAAAGACAAACAGAGTTCCAATTAGTCAGGCGATATTACGGTACGATCATATTAAGATTCACAATTTGATAAACAATGTGATTAAATCGAACTTTAATGCAAAGGGAAAGTGTATAGTTTTCCACGTACAATTTAACTGAATTATTTAAAAATTGACATTTTAAATGATTTTTTAAAATTAATAATTCACACAATAAAAAAAACAAAAAAATTAAACAATTTTTTTTTGTACATGGCATCGAACTATGTTAATTTGCAATAATTCGTGCCGTAGATCATCCACTGTCATCAATAGATTGATAGTGACTCATCTTAGTTTTAATAAATTGTTTTAACAGAATGCGTTGGGATTAGAAATTTATGTAAACAAATTATGCAATTTAAGTTTACATAAACCGTTCGTTCTTCATTTAACTTGCATTAAGTGCAATTTTACAACTATGCGCCATATAGTTTAATTAATTGTATGTAAAATGTAACTGAACGAAACTCGCTGACATTGCGTGGCTTGTATTAAAACGCGTGACGTTTAATTACTTGTCATTTGGTCAAAATGCAGCTGATCCCAATGTCCACAATTATATTTAACGTCGATATTAAAATAGTTTAAATAAGAAACAAATAGCATGCGCTTAAAGATAACTTCGTTCAAATGTAAAAGTAGGCAAATATCATTGATGATTTAACTTACTGGTTTTCAGTGATTCGTTTTTTTCTGTTGTATTGTATTATAGGCAGTTGTTTTTAAGTTTGATTTAAGTTTCCTACAATCCATTTCAAATTGTGTGCAGTTTTTCACGTACAATTCTATTTGTAGCATGTATGTGTTCATTTAACACGTTAAACACCACGCCGGTCCCATGGGACCGGCGTGGCGTAACAAATTCAGGCTTTAATATTTTGCTTAGGCGGTTTTATATTTTGCATGGGTTTTTGTTCAATCAAGGCTT
>JABFOX010002036.1:0-11971 GCA_022817665.1 Axea sp. ZL-2020 | reverse complement strand
GCAATTCCCTAGGGTCGATGTCGAAAAAATGTTAGTACGTTACAGTCACGTCAGTCATGCTGAAGCCTATTTTTGAACACAAATCCAGTATTGACAGTACTGTCAGCCGATTTATGAACGCGCTCTATGTATAGTGCTGGCAATACTGAAAAACGCGTTCAAATTTAAGATTTTTGTCAGCATTGTCAGTAAAACTGAACGCCTATTTTTCAGTAAAACCAGCATCAGTATTGTCAGTACTGTTAGCCAATTTATGAACACAGTCATAGAAATTTATTATTTATTATTATTTATCGTATAAAAATATCGTCCATAATGTTACTGAATAATTAAATTAGTATACAATATGTAGAGTTGACGCCAATTTTATCAATAATAATATAAAAATTGTAACATGTACTATTTAATATACCAAAATATAATTAATAAAATATTTATAAGTTATTAAAATTATTTGAAAATAGTTTAATTTTAAATTAATTTTATTAGTCGAAATTAGACAATTTTTAAATAAAAATTAATTAAAATAATTTAGTTAGCTTTAAATAAATGTGTAATGTGTCATAATTTTATATGAAATTTATGATTATTTTATTTAATTACTGATTAAATATTTGTTTAGAAATATAATTACATATTTTGTCTTCAAATTTATTTATGTTATACAAAATGTACAATATTTTAATGTATTCGGCTGTTTGCTATGCCTATATTTCTTTATTCTAATTTTTCATTTCTAAATTAATAATTACTAACATTGTATTAAAGTTACGTGTACAAATAATTATTATTATAATTATTACTATTAATTTCATGGAATACTATTATTGTTGTATATTATTATCGCTACTGTTTGTTTGAATGTTGTTAAATTAAAATATTTATTTAAAAAATTATTGTTTTTTCCAAAAAAATTTGGTATTTTTTTTTTGTTACTTTCATAATTAGACAAGAAATAATATATATTTTGTAATTAATCATATCTTTTAATTTAATAACATAATTATATAATTATGTACTGTTATCACTTTTAGAGTTGTTATTCACAACTGTAAATGTTGTTCTGTATTAAAAATGATTATTCTTAGTTAAAAAACTTTCATTTCTTTATTTTTACTTTATAATATTAATTTTATTTAATAAAGTGCACTCACGTCATATATTTATATAATTTAAAAATTAATGTTACAATTAGTTATTATTTGCTTATCCAGTCTAAAAGTAAATATTTATATTAATAAATGTTTTGTTAAACTTTAGTTATCTAACACTAATAATTATTTAACAATGTTGCATATATAATATTAATTTTAAAGGTTATTTCGATGAAATATCAAAATATTAATAATTATTGATGTTAATTGTTCATATCACTGGTTATTTAAATTATTTTATTTTGTACTGAACAACTGTATTCTTTATACATCAAAAAATGTTTATTCCATCATAATAAAAAGATTAAAATTAATTCCATTCTTAAATACAAGGCCCTTCATTTAATAAGTACGATATTGCGAGCAACAAAGATCAACAGGAACATTCGTTCTTTCCCTCTTTCTCACCTCCATGCAACAAGTTTAGCAATGCAATGTGCAGCAGTGATAGTATATACAGGACGCGGCCACACTTCCTCTAACGCAAAATTGACCCTTCCATACTCTGCGTGTCTTTGTTCTTCTATTACGCTCTCTATCATTGAAATATAACACTAACGCCGCGCATGATGAAAAATATAACTTTTACATCAACGTAACTCGGCAATACCTGCAGTTACCAAGGCATGACGTCACATGTATCTATCTTCTTTAATTTGTTTTCTCTATTTTACAACATTTAGCCGTTCAAGAACGAATTCATGTTTCGAACGAAACATGAACTAACAAAACTAACAAAACTAACAAAACTAACCCGTATTCATGAAAAAGTGTATTTCACAAAGAAAATGGGTTTTTTGAATCAGATTGCCTATCCACAGGGGTTTTGTAACTACAGAAAAACGCTAATATCTTGCGAACGGTTGAAGATTTTTGAAAAAATCTTTTACCGTTGCATTCGCCATTTAAAACTACACCGATTTCATGTGTCACGCTCAATGATATTCAGATCATTCGGGATGCTGCGAGTTCTGGACCAAAAATCGCAAATATCTCGAGAACCGCTAATTTCCGCCGCATATATCATTAAGACTTTTTTAATCAGCGTCAAAAAATACGTCGATTTCATGTCTCGGAGGGGGGGTTAGGGGTGGGAGCACAAGTAGACTTTTACCAAAATGTTTATGTAAAGTGAATGTAATAATATATATAAATTTCTATCACTTTTAATTAAATATCAACAATTATGATTCCACTTATCCTGAAAATGTTACATTTTTAAACATATGTCTATTTTCAATCGGTATATCGCTAATATTAGTATGGTTTAATGTGTAAGTCACGTGAAGGTTGCCAGTCGGATTTTGAACACAGCAATGCCTATTTGTATGCGTGTATCATTTCAAGAACTGCAGAAGCACCTTATTCTGATCCGGGACATTAGAAAGCATGAAATTTGACCTGAATTTATCTACTATACATCAGTTCCGTATAACGGTATTGACCTTTAGAAACACTGTGTTATATGTGAATATATGTGAATAGTGTTACTAAAAAATAATATCAAATTAATATGTGAATAAAGTGTTATATTTCAATGTATTAAAATGCACTACACTCGTAATACGCAGTCAAACTAAGATACACGGATAATTTAATGCACGTAATTTAAATAATAAAAAAAATACTATTCTATTTATTCGTAATCACAATTCATAATTATCATTTTGTTTAAAAATACTCAAAAATAATGTTTTTTTTGAAGTGATCGAAGTTTTTTTTCTTATCAAAATATACCTCAAATATAATGTGTATAAGTGTAATTTTTAGATCATTAAATTTAATATGTTGAAAGTAATTCCATGTTCTAAATATTTTAGTTGCAAAAATAGTATTTCATACAAGTATAGCATAAATCGACGCACTTTATCGATCGTTCATAGGTTTAAAAGTAATATTTGTTATCATAATTAGTGTTTCTTGTAAACAAAACTAAGTAAGTTTTCAACAACTCTTTGCGTGTACATTTCAAACTAGATAATAACAATTGTGTGTGAACTATTTTTAAATGCATTTTAGTTGATTTTATGAACTTTGACTACATTAAACAATGTTGTGTTTAAGATAATACAAGTTGAAATGATAAGAAAAACATAAAGTTGTAAGCATTTATTCGTTGTGATTTAAAATTAGGAAATAATAATTTAGTATTTCAAAATTAATATTATTTCAAATGCTGTTTAAGCATATGCTGCATTTTTTAGATATTCAAAATAGTTCCCTTTAAATTATATTTAAAATGTCCTTTGAATAGAACATCGCTGTTTTAAGAGACGATATTCATAAAGATATTCAGAATGGCTAGAAGTATAGAAAAACTTGATTAGGACTCTTGTACGCAAATATTTTATAGTTATACGATTGTACTTATTGTATTTTTCTACTTTTACACAAAAAGTAGAATTTTCAGTAATATATATAAATATGACATATAAAATATTAATAAGAATATAAATTATCAAGATATTACTTATATTTTATTTAAGTAATTATAAAGGTACTTAAAATACAAGGTTAAATATTAATTTAAAAATAATGCTATAATTAATGATTTAAAGTTTAATATAAGTTTTATTTAAATTTTAAACAGATATGAGAATTGTAATATAATATATATGTAATAATAATTTTAAGTTTCAAAAATGCGTATATAATGCAAATACAGAAGGACAATTTCTATAGTAGAATAAATAATTTTAAAACTTTGAAAAACTAAGTTATATCTCATATAACTTTTACAATATAGTACTGAATATTTATAAAATTTTGCATGATTTTAAATTTCTCTAAAACTGTGAAAAGAAAATTTGTTTAAAAATGTTGTATTTGAAACTTCTGCAAACTTTATGATCAAAGATCGCAAGTCTGTTTTGCAGAACTTTTCATTGCTTTTCAAGAGCTTTTTTATAGAGTTAATAATAAAAGGCTGTCCGTAAATGACGTCATAATCTTTTGGTGGGGGCCGGATATAGCTTACGTGACAAAAAATGGTATAAGACAGAGTGTTACAATAAATTTTTGACATAATATCAATTTTACTAAATGTAATTTATTACAGGAATAATTTTGAATTTTATGGACAATATATCATAAATATAATTATTAGTAATTTATTTTAAAGATTTATGATGTAAACAATTTTGCAGAGATCGTTACAAGTAAAACATAAATATAATTTAAACTACTGTTATTCAAACTTTGTTGCATTTTTTAAAATCACTAAATTATATAAATTAAATTTTGAAGAGTAGCTTCAAATAGTAAATGAATATTTTTACAATTTTATCGTCTTTCTACTGTCGCCAATTTGACAAAAGATCTGTTCTCATTAGAATGTATAATTAATTTTATTAGACTTTTAATTTCATTGACTGAAAACCATACAATTTGGAAGATTGCTCATTATTATTAAAGAGTTTAAATTAATTAATATTTAATTTTTTTGAGTTGTTCGTCTATTATGAACGATAATATATTTGAATAAAATTTTGATTCAATAACAAAACTGAATTAAATTTTTTTAATAATGCAGAGCGGGAATTATGAAGGTTTATTTTTATAAGCTTAATGCTTTTTCATGTATAAGTAGTCATAATTTCGCAAAAGCATCACGTCGCATTTTTTTCAAAAATTAATAAATCTTTCGAATCGTAACTTATGTGACATAATATTTATTATTAAAAAATACTATTGTTAGAATTAAGTATAAAAAATTACATTTTCTAATATTAATTTATTATATTTGTACTGAAATTTAACACAAAATTATGTTATTTTTTCTTATGTAAGAAATAAAACGAAGAAAAATTAATTTTCTGCAATAAAAATTACGCTTTAGAACATAATGATTATTTTTTAACATCAACTTAAGTGAGCGCTTCCCGTCTCAAACAAGCAATTGAAGTGAAAGTTAAATGTACACAAATGAACCTAAAACTTTTAAAAATGTTCTATGAAGGCTTAAATTGTTGTGTTCATTTAAGGTGTAAAAGTCAGTGGAAAAATATTGATTCCTACAAACTCAATTATTTTTAACAATTAAAAATAAAATTTATATAAATTACCTTTTTTATCTTGTCTTATTTCAACATGATGTTTAATATTATTTAAAGAAATTTGTTCAGTAATAACTTAAATTTGGATCATAAAATGAAAATTTTAGTGCTGATGTTCATCACAGCAATACAAAATTCTCATTAAATGAAATTTTAATTGTTACTTTATTGTTTTAAATTCTAGTGCGCTAATTCTTCTATTGTGATTAGGTTGTATATGATGAACAGGTTTCAGTTACATAAAATGGTGTTGCTTAGAATGGAAGTCGAATGTACATATATATGAAATCAAATTGTACATAAATATTTTATAAAAGAAATTTTAGTTATATTTGAACTATATGCACTACACGTTTTATTCACAAATTTTCTATTATTTTAAGGTAGAGGATTAGTAAAATTAAAATGATAAAATTTACTTAAAATTTACTTAAAATTAAAATATATTATTAAAAATAATTGTATTGATACAAAATGAAAAACATTATTATACAAAGATATTAACAAATATAAACATTAAGATATTATGTAGTACAATTAATAATAATTTTTCAAAGAAAAATGTGACACATTTCTCTAATCTTTAACTGACATTACCGTAATAAAAATTATAAGTATCCATATAATCTATTAAACAATACGTGTTATAAAACAAATCTTCCGTTTTTTGTTAACATTTTTGTTAAACATATGCATTGGGAGAAATAAATATAGGTCTAATCGTTTTACACCGTTATCACTTTTACACGTTATAACGAAGTCAGTAATTGCCAATAATTAAATATATGTTTTTATATTATCTTAAAATTTAAAAATATTTACAATAAATATTTACAAAGTACATTTTTATAACTAAAAATATTTTTAAACGACACTTTAAATGCATAATTTAATGTTATAATTTTCTACCGTAAGGAAGAATATGTTCCGAATGTTTATCATTCAATTTCTATTTAATTAATATTGTTTACAAATACTTTTTTCTATATAATTTTTGCAATTATTGTTATATATACGTATTATAATATTTTAATATAAGTAAAATATTAATATACTAACCTTGTACACGTCAAAATTTTAAATTATGGAATCAAAACATGTATAAAGATCGTTAAGAAATGTAACTATTTCTAGTGGATCGCTTTCTGCAGATAGACTTGTGAAGCCAACAATATCACTAAAATAAATAGTAACCTGATCATATGTTTCAGCACTCACACTTTGTCCTACGATCAGTTGTGATGCTACTGACCTGCAATCATGAAATGTCAGAAATAATGACGTATCGTTAAATTTCTGTCAAATAGAATACATTTTGACCAACGTAAAAATGGAAAATAGTATACATTTATATTAAATTTGTTCATATTTATTTTATACTATGTTATTTTGTATAACAAATATAATTATACTAGAGAGTATAATAACAACAAAACAGAACAGTCTTATTATTATAGCACACAGGATTGATTCCTGTGGTACAAAATAAAACGATTTTGATTTTCTGTGATATAAAATAAAATGATTTTAATTTCCTGTGTTATCATGAAATGAAATTGAATAATCCAAAAATCATTCAGTTATTCAATTGATAATATATTTATTTAAAAATTGTATGTTTAATATTTACTAGTAATAAGTGAATATTCAATTAATTGAACATAGATATTCATTTCATTACAAATAATTGAATGTTCGTTTATTCGACTCAAATGCATAAGAACTAAAGAATTTTCAATATTTTAAAATATATAATATGATATATACATATATATATAAAACTATCGTTACTTTTATCAAGTCACACATTGAAATTTTAAATTATATACAAAAGAACTTTATTCTATTTTAGAATATAATATATCCATTCATCTTGGTATACAAAACACAACACATGTTTATGATGGAATCTTATACAATGACAAAATATATGAGATTTGTTTTTCATAATTGTTCTCGTAATTAATCTATTTTCTGATTGTTCAAAAAAAGGAATAATATAATCCAATTATCGTGGATGAGATTTTGCCAAGATTTGTCAACTGAGTTCAGAAATTTGCAAGTCTAATATTACAGTACAAATGCATATTTTTGTACTACATTCGTGTTTGTACAGTTTATATGAAATCTCATTTATCATGCAGCATGATCAAATATTATTTGTTGAAATTAATTCGGTGTAGATTTACTTGTTCGGTAAAGATGGAACATAGGTATCTTAAATCTACACCAACCAGGATATTCAATAAATTAGCTCGTCAATAGCTCAATCTTGATTGAATTAGTAATATCTAACACAATTATTAATAAAAATTGTCTTTATTTTAGGAATAGAGAAAAAATGGTGCATATGTTGTGTGCATATGCTCTTAAATCGTTTTCATATCGTCTAATTATACGGCCATCAGTAATATCTGTGTCAGTATGTAGAACTTCAAAGATACTTAAAATGTTACATAACTTCGAAATTTTTAATTAGAATATTGTAGTTTTATTTCCTAAATTTCATTAGAAAAATGCAAGAATCAAGTTTCTAATAAAGAACGAACATTTCCATTTCACTTTTTGTAGCTACGTAGAGTATTTACGAAATGGCGCTTCTTTTTTTCTTGCGTTTCTTTCCGTAGGTTGTAGACAACATTTAAAATTGATTTTTCCTTTAACAGAGACAATGGATTATCCATGTGTTTTATTATTTTTTACTTATTACATCGTGTACTTAAATATCTGTTGCATTATCCTCCTCTAGTTCATTTACATCTTCTTTTAAGCAAGGCCACTTACTATAATTTCAGTTGTCTTCATCCCCATTCATCATCAGAGATTCGTTGTCGTCTTCTAGAGGAATTTTGTTCATTTATGTAAAAGAAATGAATTATTTCAGCAGCTTGCAGGTGATTAAGTAAAAATTGCTTACTATGAAATCGCAAAAAAATTACTTAAAAATTTTTGCCTGCATCATAAAAGAAGAAAAAATTATTTTATTTATAAAATCAATTGTATTTGTATGAAATAATAAGAAAACATAGTTTTTGAAATATATAAAATTATGTTATTACATGTATTTTATTACACATATTTATTGAATCTTTTGTAATCTTAATTGAAAAAAAAACATTGTTATTTACTGTTATACGTTAATTATAGTATTTGCTTTCAATACTGATTATTTTAGTGGGTGTTTTGTCGAATAAAGAATGATATGTTTCCTTTTCGGATTTTTTATTAATTTATTTATTTTTAATAATTATATATTTCGCCTTTAATAAGTTGTATCGATATTATCAACCTGCTGTATATATTTTTTTACAGTAACTTGTAGTGAAGCAGTAATTTGTATTATTGCTTCGATTCACACCAAACTGAATTTTTCGGACTCGAGATAAGTGCTTAAACTGTACTACAGTTTTGTGACTAAAATGACAAACTATTCTCAGATATCATACAGACATACATTACCGGCCATCCAATTTACTCAAAAGCTCGATTACAGTATCATTTTGAAATGTTAATTTACATAAAAACTGGTATCATACAAAATTAAATTATAAACATACTATTTATTTTATTACATTTGCTTTTATTTATAAGATATTTTTGTCCAGTGAATCAATTCAACTTTGATACTTCATTTACAAAAAATCTAAAGTAAATATATATAATAGTTAGCTGTGCATTGTATTAGCTAAGGTTTTTTCGTATTTGTACTGATAAACAATAAATATCGGATACAGCAAACGTAAAATATTAATTATGAATTTACTCAGAATTGCTATTAATTATTATTATTATTATTATTATTATTATGATTATTATGATTATTATGATTATTATGATTATTATTATTATGATTATTATTATTATTATTATTATTATTATTATTATTTAAAATATAGAAATCTGAAGATAACTATGTAAGTGTTTCGGTACGCTTAATCAAAATTTCTTTAATAAACAAAAAAAATTCAAATGCCTTCCTTATTGTAATATAATTAATTGCATTATTTCAAAAAAGTAGTTAATCAAGACAACAAAAATATTAGATACAAATTTGCACAAAATATTTTTTAATTTCATTTTTGTATATTTATTTTTATTATTATTATATTATAAAAATGGCCATGAGGAACAGTTATGAAAATAAATTGTTAATTTTCAATATTATTTATTTTCTATCTGACGTCTCAAAACATTTACCATCTTTTATCAAAAATTTTAATGCAATACAATTTTTGTTGATGTTTTGGTTTAACAATTTTTTACTTATATAAAAACATTTTTCCCAAAACAAACTATTAATATGGAAAATCGGTTAAAAAGAATATTCACAAAGTTAGTTTCAGCCGGGTTATTTTATTATACTTATTAAATTTAAGTAAATGAAATGTTATTCACTAATTTGTGTTCAATGCATATTCGGGTATATGCATTATTTAAAAGTTCCATATCATTCATTTACTCAAAATAAATATTCACATATTAATAACTAAATTTTCTCATATTCAAATTCAAAGATTATGTAAAATAAGAGCAAAGTTTCATTAAAATTCATTATTATTTCTATTAAAGTTGGTACGTCATTCTTTTTATAACATTATATATTATCTTTTTAAATATTTTTCATTCATTTTTATGAACAAATTAATAATTTGCCGTACGGAATATAAAAGTAAACATTTTAGAAGAAATCCTTTAATACAGTACAAGCGATACCATGACAAAGTCTATAAAGTATTTATTACAATTAATTATAAGAAAAGATAAATCGCATACAAATAAGTTAATATTATTATCAGAATCTTAAAAATACGTCTCTTAAATTATTATTAAAATTATAATGTTAAGTTTCATAGCAAAGTATAAAAAGCTTTCTCTCAAATGAAAATAAGTTTCTTGGTATTAAGTTACTTTTAAAACGATATATTAGAAGTATAGTCAAACGTCTGTTGTTGAGTAATGAAAAAAGGGAATTCCAATTCATTTTAAAACAGGAACGTTTGTTTGACTACTTAACTATATTAACTAAAATTATAATTCATCTAAAATGTAACACTTTTAAATTGGATTTGCATTATTTCAATTAATTTTTTACTTGTTTTGAATGACAAATTTCCAACATTTCAACATAATTTTTGATAATTTTGCAACAAAAAATTGTAATAAAATATAAATTACATTACAAAGTACAACTATATCTCAGCTGATCGTGAAATCAAAAATAAAATTGTACTTGTATATAATTTATATTCAATGAAATTTTGTAAAACGAATTTAATTTTTACAAAACATTATAAAAACATATGTTATGTTTAGAAGTGCTCTTGAAAACCATCATGTGTCGTCTAATTCAAGTCGAATTACGGTGCAGGTGCTACTGAACTTTATCAAGAAGAATAGACAAAGCTTAGTAAACATTGTAGAATTCTAACCTTAGAAAAATATAACCCTTGTTAGTCGTAGACAAGCGTAACTATTTCTTAACATTACATATGACAAAAAAATATGCAACTGTAAAAACGAAGCATATTTCAAACTTGATATCTTAATTCATTCTGTTCAATACTGGTGTTATAAATAATTAAAGTTAACTGTCTTTAGTAATAAAATTTGAAATTATTTAAATATGCGATAGTAAAGTTAGCGATCGATAAAAATTTCTAAATTTTCCAAGATAGTATAATTATTATTATTTTCATATTCCTGAATATATATTATTTTTATCACAAAAGTTCTCATTTTCCGAATTCACAGTTTCGCCGAAATTTGACGAAAAATAAATATCTGTATTGAAAAGATATAATTGAACTGAAAATATTCGGTCACGCCCTGAAAGATGTAATGAGTTACGGAAAAACAAAAAATATATAAAAATTTAAGTTTTGACTTAAAAAGTTCGATATATGAATAGATTCTTAGTTTAAATATTAAATATTGATCATTGTTATTATTTTTAAAATAACGAGATTTATTTTCCAATTAATTTTTTAATTAAATTGAAGGATCGCAATTAAGTTAAATTATATATAAAAAGTAATTGAAAATGGAACAATCACAATTTTTTTTAAATAATAAAGAAACATAAATCATACGTGTATATAACTACTACTCTCACGATTATTACAAAATGTAATAGCTGAATTAGATTATCGTATTATGGTTGCACGTTTGTTACATGTCTCAATGCCTTTTTGATTATCGTATGTTATATATAGTGTTTAAAACAATCTTATCTTAATCTTTTTTACCCCAATAACGTGCATTATCGTTTAATGTGGATCAGCATCCTATAATGTCTACTAATTTTTGTCTATCCTACTTGAAATTGTTTGAAAACAACGTTTTCACCGTTATTAATCATTAAATATGAAACTTATTATGAATTTTATCTGTACATATTAAACATGTTTTCTATAATATTTAACACATCGTGGCTTTTTTCATATGTTGAATTAATGTTAGACAAACGGAAATAAAGTATATATCAAATTACTGCAATAGCTCAATTAGATTTTGTTTTATCTCATACCAAGTTTTGTCTAACCTTATTTTATTTCAGGTTTTCATATAGACTATCATAATTATTTCAAAACAAACACAAAATATTAATTTTGTACTATATTCAACACGTACAACAAAATATTAGGTTGGGGAAAAAGAAATCCATTATTTTTTCGGTAGATGGCTGTAGTGATCGATATCTCGTAAATTATCGATCAAACAATTTCAAATTTATGCTCGTTGTCAAGGTAACAGTTCGCACTA
>JABFOX010002035.1:0-11971 GCA_022817665.1 Axea sp. ZL-2020 | reverse complement strand
TTTTTCAGATTTTATGAAGCCATGAACATTTATTGTAAGCGTTGATCTTTTAAAATTAGAGTACTATGAAATGTTTAAATGGATGAATAATATAATTCCATTGCAATAACGTTACTTAGACGTCACAATACCAAACAATTAGTGTTAAATAAAAAAAGTATTGAAGTTAATATTGTGTTAATATTTTGGGAAGAGATTTTATTCGACGGGTGGCACAGTTGTTTTTATCGGACAATACGTAATTATTTTAGATCTTGAATAACGATTGAATAAACAGTGGTTTTAATTATGAATACTTAAAGTTACATAACTTATTAGTAATAGGATATATTTTAATTTTAATAATTCATTATTTTAACAAGAGACAGAATGAAAGTTACAGAAATTATTTGTACTTTTTCAAATTCATTACAGAATTTTTCATTTCAGAAAAATTCAACATTTTTCTACGCAGGTTTATGTTTTAAATAATCTTCTTAATTATTTTAAAGATTTTTTATTTATCGTATAAACACAAATTGCATAATTGCCGACTAATAATATTTTGATTTCAGTCGAAGTGGGAAACGAGCTCGTATTATTTATTCGTTTCGTAATATAGAAAGCAGTGATAGGAATCTTAATTGCAATTGTCAGAACGAATGGGACTCGCTACTATGGGGTTGTTTCAGTGTCAGTTTATCCCGAAACGCCGTAGGCGCGTAAGGGTAGTGAGATCTTATCCGCTTTAAACTAGAACCACGAATGCCAGGACACGTTCCACCAACGAAATCTCACGGGATAAGTTACGCTGGAACGGAACTTGATTCAGAATTTCCATTTTCAGCCGGCAACTCAACTTCCATTGAATCAGACTCCTCCCATTTCTCATCGTCAACCATAAGCATGGTTGTGATTCACAACTCTTTTTAGTACTGTATCACTTTATGTATACGGCAGTTATAACAGTAAAATATTTTTATGGGTATTTAGCCTGGATTAGTTAAAAATTAAAAATCGGGAAATTAAATTCCAATTCCGTAGATTAATGTACACTTTAGAAAAAATACTTTCCAGTCAAGATACTAACACAAATGAAATTTCAATTTCTACTTTAATCATTTCCTCGCGTATTAGCTGTTAGCCATTATAAATATAAGAAACAAAATGAATAAATAAGTTCAGAATTGCTGGAAATGTAGATCATTTATAAGAAAGGATCTGCTGACTTGTATGATGATCTTGAATGGGGAAAAAATACATTTCAGATATTTGGCTCAAGCAAAATTACAGTTAAAATTGAAATTACTTTGTAGAATATATAGTTTAATTAATTCAACTTTATTTTTTGGCAATTTTATTGATTTTATGATGATTTGAAAAACAGCTAAAGTTAATTTAGTACAACTGAATTTTTAAATTTTAAAATAATTAATATAAAATAACGCATTGTAATACAACTAGTAATTAAAACTTGATAAATTAATTTGGACTGTACGGTTGCTGTCATATATGTTAATTTCAAGTTCAAAACGAATCGAATTATGTGAAAGTCCAAATTATAATTGATATAACGCAGTGACACTTTTAAAAATGCAAGCACTAAATAAAACATCACTTGTGTTAGCAAACTCGTTGGCGAATCGTTAATACGTCTGACATGTATACTTTGAGCACACAATGTGGTCAGTTCTCCGCGTTATGCTTCGTCGTCGTCCGACCGTCTGTCCGATCGTTTCTTGTACTTCGCCGTCTGCTCTTCTTTTCAAATACCGCCATCACCGAATCAGTGACAGAGAAAGAATTACATGAGCGTACATCACTGTCGGTGTTTGTATCAATCCTATAAACTGAATCTTCAGAACAAAAAAAAAAAAAAAAAGAAATACAACGTCTGCAAAATATCCAAGAAGGATCAAACGAACGGAATATAACATTAATATTTGTTATGCGCACGGAATAAAACGTAAATGATAAATGTTCATTTCATATTATTACATATATTTGATATAACTATTAATTGTGCATTCAATTCGGTTTATTGTTAATTTAAAGTTGTTACCAATGTATTCATTTTAAAATTTCGTCTTATAAGCGGTATAATTAATTCTATATTTTGGTATATCTATATTTATTGTTTCTTGCCTTTATGTAGAATTACATTTCATAATTATTCTTAAAATCCGTTTAGTCAATTTTGTTACTATAAACAAACGATTTTGAAGTGTATGAATAATCAATGAAGATCAGAAATGTTATCAACGATCTCATTTAAAAGTAGTAATTCATTGATTTTGATCTACATCTATCTACAAAGTCATGCCAAAAATCATTTTGTTTAACGTCATTTCAAAGTTCACACATCGTTTAACTTTCGAATTTAGTTAACAAATGTAAACTCATCTTCTAATAGGTTTCAAATAATTTTGAACAAAGACATAGTATTTAATATACATTTCATATACCAGTTTAATAAAATTGGAACCATCGGTGCATAATTTCTCGATCCAAAGATATTTAATGTTTTGAATTTTAATCATTTTACTAAGAAATCGATTAATGTTTGTCAACGTTTCATTTTAAATGCAAAACTCTTTGAGAATTGAATTTGGATATCAAGTACCTCATTTTATATAAACGTTGTCTTAATGGATTCGTTCGCTTTCAGAAGTGGTTTTGAAGAAGGTTCTCAATTTATCTGCGTATTCAGCATTACGTTTGTAAGAAGTAATTTATTTTCACAAATAAAACGATATACTGTTTTAACGCAGAATACTATTTTTCTATTTCTTTTATAAAATATTAGAAAAGTCGAAGTACGATTGTGATAAAACGGCAATTTGAAAATAAATGTAGAAAACGAATTCACGAACAGGGCATCGCCATGGGAACCAATATCGATTGACGAGAGTAAGGTAGCAACCTTTCAGCTGTTTTCGGCGGGAGTATTTTTAAAATTCTTTTTCCTTCTGGCAAAAAATAATACAAGTGTTTTTCAATTTAAATCTGCATACAAGTCAATTATTAAGCATTCAGATTTGCAATATAAAGTTTAACTGTGAAATATAATTATAAAAAAGTACTTATATAAACGAAGAGAAAACAGTTTTCAACGTTTTATTGAGTATTTGTAGAAATAATATTCATTTTGAAATAAACAACCGTTAAGTGATCATTCTAAATCGATGAAGCATTTCCGATAATAAAATATATAAAGTAATTAAGATATACGAATAATTGTTTATTATCCATTTGCATCATGCGTTAACTGGTGATGTTAAAAATATAATTTTCCCAGAAGCGAATCTTTAAACTGTTCTATTGTCTAGTAAAAAAATCAAAAACGAAAAATGAATCCGCATTGCGCCCACGCCTGCATATTCGCGTTTGTTGTATAATCCTGTACATACCAATAAAACGTTGAATGTTCGTGTAATAAAGTTTTGCCGAGTGTAAAAGCTGCAGACACGCTAATAAGACAAAAGAAATCACGAAGACGAGCAAAAGCGAATGGAAAATAATTATATACGGGGGTTTGTTGCAAAGAATATCGTCGAGGTGCGGGATAAAGGGTGAAATGCGCTTTGCGCGGAAGCGAGGTTAAGAGTTGGTAAGAATGATAAGTGAAACTAACACCGAAGTACAAAAAAACCTAACAAGAAATCGGTAAAAAGAAGAAGAATCAAAAGAAACATCTAAAGCTTATTGATTTTGCAATATATTCCCATTTGCACACTTCTTTATTTTTATTTAATGTTATGAAACAATGTATTTGAGATCTTACATTCTCAAATTGCAATAGTAAATACAGTAGTTTGAAACTTTGCCCACTTGATTAGTAGTGGACAAAAGCAGAATATTTATCAGATGTTTTTTTTATCCTATACTATATTTGAACAAAATTACCAAGTCGCAGATAACATACAGAATTAAGAAATGCCGACAAAACTTTGAATATTGATATTTGATCCTGCATAGATACCTTATGTATAAACAAAATATTAAATTTGATTATTTATTTAAGTAATTTAAGATTTACTTTTATACAAATTAGGTGACTTTCAAAACACATTAGATTTTATGTTCATTATTTTAATTACTATTGCTGTTTAATAGTTTCTTTTACATTTATAAGTGACAAGCGATTATATTATAAAACAGCAAATTTATTAATTATTTACTTAAATTTACTTATTTTTGATTAATTCTTATCACTGGCGTACTGTTAAAATACAATTAACTAATTATTTTTTTAAATGGAATTTAATTCGTCAGTGAAATAAAGTTAATATCACTATTAATTTAAATATTTATTATTAATAATAATAATCCTAATCATAATGATGTTGATAATGGTGACTAAAATAGTGATTTAGTTTAAATTTGAACAAATGTTTTTTAAATTAAATGTTTCATTGAAATGTTGAAAGGTTTCATTACATTTGAAGTTTATCTTTTAAAATTGAAACCTCCAAATTCTTAAATTTTCGATTATTATTGGTAGAATTTTATAAGTATTCGGTGAAATAAAAATAATGATTTGCATTTTTTCTCTGTTTAATATTTTAAGTGATAAATCGACATTTAATGTGAAAAAATAAAAGACAAAAAATGAATTATGATAATGATAGAAAATGCTGTTAAGAAACAATGAAAATATTGACGCATAGTCAGTAAAATATTGTTGAAAGTCAGTGTTAATTATGCATCCGAGTTAATATTTTTTTGATACAAAGGCGCAGGCTTTGGCTGATGTTACAGTAATAAAAATGATAACATTATTTAGTACCCAAAGGTGTACTTAAATATATTTAATAAACCAAAAATTCAAGTTTTATCCATTTAGATTTATTTGCTACTAAAGCAGCTACCTGCTAGAAGAGACCACACCGTGATCACTTGAATAATTTTTTGCATATTAATAGCTAAAAAGTCATAAACATAACAACTGCTAGTTTGGATATTCCTAAATTACAATGTAATATAAACCTGGGGAATTTATGATGAAAAATTTTCGTTCGCATGTCGTTTTTCCTTTTGAAAAAGTACGAACCGTGATCAAATAAATTATAATTTCAATTACTCGTTAGCAAAAAATAATTCGTTACGATTTCAATATATAATTAACTCGCGTGCTTGATTCTACGGCTCCAATTACTCCCAATATAAAATATTAATGGTATACTTAAGCGTGTAATGTAAGAGATACTTTGCTTTAAGAATCGGAATCAATTACCAGGCATCTACGAAATTAACATTTACATTCGGAATGAGCAAAAGAAAGATATTTCATCGGACATTTATTAATCACGACTCGCGCTAAGGGATTTCTTTCGAACATTCGGCTGAGAGTCGCATGTAATTTTGTTTTTCAGAAAAAGCTCATTTGAGTCGTGACTTAAATATTCCACGTTTCTATCGGCGCATGCGATCGACTCCCAGTCAAACGACGGCAAAAAGATCGGTATGACGATGGCTCCTGATGCGATCTTCTCGGTCGACCATTTTTGTTCAAACGTGTGTGCGCGAGTTCCATTCATTAACTCGCTGATTTCCAGAGCTTATCCGATCTTGTGTTGTAACCGTGCTTAAAGCCCCGAGGTGTTACAGTTCGCGTTTAATTAGCGGTCAAATGAATAAGTTAATTAAATGGCCTTTTCCGTCTTGCTTGTTTTTTCCATCTTCGTCTCTCACGATGCTTCGCACTAATGGAAAAGGAAGAAAAAGTTAAGAGGAGTTCGAAATATAGTCTAATTACCGTTACTTTTATTTTCCATGGTGAGCGCTATTTTAGATGATGACTTCCCGTCATGCTTCCCGTCGTGAAAACGAATTATTTTGTACCTTCTTCGTTACGTTACGAGACGGAAATTCACCTCGGTGCACTTTACGATTTCTTCTTCACGATTTGATTCATTGTCCAAGGATAAAACGTTCCGTTTTCAATTATGAACCATTCATCTGAATTTAAAATTCTTAACATTATACTTTACATTATATTTTTGATTCAAGTATATAATATATACGGACGAAAAGATACGATAATTTATAGAAGTAATACAGCCATATAATACAACACTTTTCAAACGTTTTATTCATCTTTCAAAACGATTTACAATGTTCAAAATTATAAGCTTTTCATACGAATTCAATAATTAATTACATAAATCATAAAATTATTAATCATATAATAATTCATTTAATTATATCAATTTAATAATCTCAGAGCGTGCATTCAATTTTAATATAAACAAATTGTAAGTCTAATGTAATTTGATTTGCATACCTACCAAATCGACTTATGAATATTTATCGCAATTCTTAAGAAAGTTAGAAAATACTCCTATTTCGAGAATTGAAAACGAGAATATTTTGTGTCAATTAATTTTAAGTTGACTTCATTTTATCATCAGCGAATATTTATAATAGTTGAGTATATTTAATTATTCAATATTTTGAAGATAAACAAATTGATTATGACATTATTATAACCTGGTTAATAAATGTATACACAGTAGAGGTACCGAACATTTGAATGGCATATGAAATAGTGTACACAGTTTTATAAAATTATTTTTGTTAATAATATAGTAACATGTTCATACTCAAAATATTCTATAATTAAATTGAAATGAATAACAATTTTCTTTGCGTATATTTTTTTTTTACTATTTTAAGGTAAAAAAACTGCCATGCAACAAAAATAGTGTAAATTGACAAATATTTTTTATTACTAATTTATTAACTATTCTCAGAAAAAAATGAATACACCAAATTGAGTATTTTTATGTATTTTTTTATAATATATGTTTTATTTCATGTAATAAACTCAAATTAAAATTCCATGTAGAATTTACACGTATTTCTTTTTCTATATGAAATGTAATAATTGGATATCATTATTATTTATAAAACGTTTTTAAAATTGTTATTTCTGCAAAGTTTTAGTTGGAAGTTCAACAGAACAAAAAATAAAAACAAATACAATTCTTAAACACGAATAATCATAACAATGTTAAATTATAATTGCCTTAATTTGAATAATATCAATAAAAATTCAATATCTTTTATAAATATTTATAAAAAATTCTACAAATATCAACAATATGCACGTCAGTTTAATCCACTTATTTCAATAAGCTTTTTGATGATTCTTAAAATTCAAGTTTCTTAAGATAAAAGTGTTTGTTTCTTTATTGACAAAAAAAAATTGCATGACGCGTTTTTTTAATTATAATTAAATAAGATATTACAATAAATAAGATATTAAAATAAATATTACAATTAAATAAGATAAAATTTGAATTTGATTATGGCTAATGCCACAAAAATTAAGTCTGGGAAATTCTTTTGGAAAATGATTTGGAACGGACTAAAGCAATCTAAGGCACAGTATGGTATGAATACGGTAACGATACTGAAAACTAATGTAGAATCCAATAACATTGCTCAGACGTTTTGAATTCTCTCAAATTCTTGCTAATCCACAGACGATTGGCTGACTATTCAACTTGTATACAGGTTGAATCTCATATGAATATAGACATTTTATCAAAAGGCTACAATAAACTAACATGGGAGATATTTAGTTAGTTATAATGAAATTTTATTTATAAGGTTTGAATTAAGTAGAGCTAAATTACTATCTTTGAACTTTAACTGCTTCAGTAGCCATATATTCTTCTGTATGTTACAGTCGAATGTACAAATTATGATATAGAAATGAAAAGTTACTATTACTACATAGGAAACTTGTTTTTATATCATATATAAAAAGACAATAACTTAAATAATCAAAATTTTATCTAAATTTTTTAGGTAAAGAAATTAATGCTAGTTCAGGGGATGCTAATTTCAATCTCAAATATGGTTTCTTTATTGTTAACCAAATGCTATAGATAGATTCCCTAATGAATTATATGTTAATATTACAGTAAAGGATTTGGTTAACGAATGAAATTCAGGTTATTAGCCAAATCGCCTTTTTCTGTAACACGTACAGGTTGAATGGTTTGACAAAAGTCTGGGTAACTGTTCGGCAAGAGATAGTTTTACAAGTCTGAGGAAAAGTCTTGCTAATGTCTGGGTTGTATTACAGATCTAGATTAGCACTCAAATTCGTTGCTACCGCATTTCAGACTTCTTTTAGTGTAATCCGAAATATTTTTTAGACTGCGTTGTCGACTTTTTTCCCAGATGTATCATAAATTAAATTGGTTATGGAAGTTTTCAAAGATTTGAATTTCACACAGAAAACACTTTAATTTGTTGAAATTATAATAAGCAAATATTAAATTATAAAATATACTAAAAATTTTAATTTATTTCTTACGAGAACAATTTAATTCTGAGTTAATTTTGCGTTTTCTTCACGTTTTTAGATACGTTAGATTATTATATAACATAAATATACAGACGTGTACAGTAATTCGTTATGCTATATCATGAGAGGAGCTCAGAGAGATAAGCCATGTCTTTGGGTCGATTATGGTTTTCATAGAGTCTCGTCGTCATCGCGCTGTTTTAAGGGAGAATCCCTTGTCGAGTTTATCGAAGGGTTTATAAGACAAATTGTTATTCACACCCTTTTGAATACTAAATTCATGGCTCTTGCTTTATCAAATTAGAGTGTTCTATCAAATAATTAGTCATAAAAAGTGTACTATTGATACGATTTTTCTTTCCATTGAAAACAAAGATGGCTATAAAAAAGATGGTACAAAGTCTGACTCGTTCGTTTTTTTCGTGAAACCAGAGAGTAAAAAACAAGTGAAAGAATCTGTTTTTCGAGGTCAAAGAGCGCGAAATGGGATCCCGGTTCTTCGGCGCTGACGCTCTGACAAATCAAGCTGAAAATTGAATTCTGCAGTGTCGAGGGTCCCGAAATCCTGTCCCTTTACGATTGTTTCTCACCACCACAACATTCCACCAACCTTTTTGTCAAATTTCTTTGCCATTACTTTCATTCCTAAAACTTTCACCGAATCTTTACATATTTGACCAATTCTTATCGCATATGCTTTTATTCTTTATAATTAAAAACAAACATTTATCAAAATTTTGTTATTGTATGCATTATTTTTTTATTTTTGATTTCTTCCTCTAATAGTATTAAATTTAATCACGTGTATATATTTTAACAAAAATGAAAATACTTATTTTTATGCTTTGTTTGCTTTTTACGCATGACATTTCTTGACATATCAGTTAACAAAATGTTGATTTCTTGTATATGATAATTTAAAGACACTTATTAATATTAATTATAAAATATAAAAGTATAAATCTCAATAAAAACACACTACAGTTAACGATTATGAATAAAATATTTGTATTATTAATAAACAATATATATTTGTAATTCAGAACTCCACGAAAATCGAGATTATTTTTAGAATTGTACTAAATGATATTTTTCACTTTACCTGAAATATATTTGTCGTGATAAACAACTTTATAATTTAATAAATGGTATGTTGGAATGAAAAATATATTTATTGTTAATACGACAGATTTTGAATATCACAATATCATTTTAACCGACAGTATAATATTAAATCCGTGGTTTTCTTCAGAACAGCCTCAGAAGTCTGACATATGTGTAAGAGACTTAGTTTTGTCCCGGATTTCAATGATAGATATTTTGTTCGCGTCCAAAGGCAAGGAAACTACTTCAGTATTTTACATAAGGATGTGATCTACGACGAAGGGTCTGGTATGCCAGACACGCATTCTGATTTGTCTGCCCTTTTCTTACTTTATTTCACAGCTATTGTGAAAATAAAACATAGTTTAAAATATTGACAAATTCAAATTGAGATAACATCGAACAAAATTGAATTTTGGTATTATATTAATCGGGAAATTGAAGAACAAGTTGAGGTATTTAGAATTTCAAATTTTATATAGATTTGACGTTGCAAAAATTATATTACGAAAGATCTTATGTGAATTCTTATACATCTTATAAAATTACTAGATGTGTATTATAAGATTACTGGATTGTTCAGATTTTCAACATAATTATGTAAACTTGTATATCGAGTAATGCGATCGGAATAAATTTTACGTATCAAAGTTTTGTGTAATATAATTAAGTGTAAAAGAATTTAATTTATTACTATGAAATTATATCAGGATAAAGTAACGTAAAAAAAAAGAAAAGTACAATTTTATTTGTTTTGAAATTTATTCATGTACATCGTAACCCTTTTACCAGAATATACATATAAAAAATTTATACATCTAATATTTGCAGCAACATTTTAGTATTGTGTTTGTTTCTTTGAACTTAATATTATTATTCACCTTATGTATAAATTTTATATGTGTTAATTGATAATAAAAATGTAATTTAAGACTCATGGAAAAACAGCGTGGGAAATTTTAATTAGGTGAATGTTTGAAGTTCATTGTAACGTTTAATAACTCTTAAAATGAAAGTTACTTTATTTTACATAATAAATACTTGGATCACTGCTACCATCTAACGATAGTTGAATGACTAGGATGATATTTTAGTTATATGTAATATGAGAAGAAAGATCACAAATTATAACACTTTTGTAAAAGAGGTAAGTAAATTTTAAGATTATTATTTAGTCCTGTTTGCAAAGCGAACAACGAAATTCAAGTGTTTAATGAGCGAGGTACAATTTTTACGAGGTACAAAATCATTACATTGTTTATTTTTGCTTTCTTCATAATTTCTAATTTAATACGTAATATCGTATATAAATTATTCATATCAAATTAAATTATAAGAATGTTGTTGTTTTAAACCAATATATTTTGTTTTCTGTACTAAAAAAAGTATCGCAGTGTTCAATATTTTCAATACGCTGAAAGTGAACAGTAATTTCTCCAAATTGCAATTTAATTAAATTCGTTTTATTGGAAAATAAATACATTTAAAAATAATCAAACATTTTCTCTTAAAATAAGATACAATAATAATCTACAAAAATTTCAATATATTTCATTTGTTTGTCTTCTGGTCATTCCAACTGTCGAGCTCTGTAGTTTGAATCTAAAAAGAAGGGATAACGAAATTGTAGAGTGGGGATTGTTCAAAGGCCATCGCAAGATCATTGATTACAAGCTGTTCATCTTTATTTTAAAAATTATTGATAAAAAGTTCATTACAATAAAAATATTGTTTTAAAACCCATTTTGATTTGCAGTGTTTTAGAAAATATAAGAATTATAGATCCTCATTAATATACAAAAAGATATTTTGTTATAAGAAATGATATTGTATTGTTTTATGACAATGTTTATTACATAATTTATGAACAATAATTTAATTGAAAAGTAAAAAAATAATATTAATTATTGAATTATTCCGATATTTAATTTAACATCTTAATAAGTATATTAATTGTTGCAATTAATAATATTTAATCATTTATACTTGAGTTTCTAACGCTGAAAATAAATTTCAGTGTTTTAACTCAATTATATAACACAAAATAAACCGGTTCGTTTTGAAAGATACATATTTCAGAACTGTTATAAGTATTAAACTACTTTATTAATAATAAAATAATTAAAATGCATGCGTTACAGGCAATAGCATGAACAATATCAATAATAATAATACAAATAATTGTAAATGTTTTAAATTTACAGTAAAATTGAATTTTGAATCGTATGTATACCGAAAAATATATTTTTAACATTATTTTATCATTCGTAATTAGACAATACATTGCTTTAAATATTCTCTCATTACAGGTAAACGTAACTCTTTTCATATAACGTTATGAAAATTCCATTATACAGTCTTATTGCTTATAATGATAACATTGATCAAATTAGTTTTCAAAATCTTTGGTAAAACATTATTTTCGTCATTTTTATCAACCAAATAATTAAAACTGATTATAATTATAATTGATTCAAATACCTATATTGGATTTGGTTGATTATGTATACCTTATGGTAAGTAACATATTTATTCTTAATATTTCTTTAATAAATAAACAACTTC
>JABFOX010002034.1:0-11973 GCA_022817665.1 Axea sp. ZL-2020 | reverse complement strand
CAAAAAATAAGCCAGAATTATTCGTAGACAATTCAATTCGTTACAATTATTTCATTCCTCAAATGAAACATGCATTGACAAATTGGACCACGTTTGATTCAATTCAGAAGAAAAATCATGCTTTGCAATATTCGTTGATTAATAACTTTTTTGGTATATTTTAAAACATTTCAAGTTCCACTTATTATTTAGTTTTTTCAAGTATATCAAGTACTGATAACTTGTGTTTATGAAACAGGCCGCTGCTGGTACTGGGTGGTTCTTGTCCCGAGGATCACGAAGGAATCGGAGGATTTCAAGAGTGGCCTCAAGTTGAAGCGAGCAGACCGTACTGCAAATATGCCGCCAGACCTCCGTCCCTGGAACTGATACCGATGCACGTTGAAAAAGCAATTAGATTGGCAACTTATGGAAGACCAGGTTTTAGAAACTGAAACATAAATAAGAGTTGAAGCGCTGTGTACTAAATATAACGTAGTTCGCATCAGTCATGCAATTGGTATCAAAGTTTTGTTAAAAGACTGATCAAAATGCAACATGACACACTGAATGCATTTCTGCACCAAAAACTGATATTTTATTGTGATTTTCAATGAGTCTTTCAAAATGTCATTCAATGTCTTTCAATATGTTTAAATTGCATTGAAACATTATGTCAATGTTAAAGATAATTGGCAATTGCAGGTGCTGCTTACTTGGATTTAACATCGACGCTTTTAAAGCAAAGTACAAACGAAGACCAGGTGGTTGATTATCCACCCTGTGCAGAACCACCGGTCATTTGTCCACCGCGGCATTTGATCGAACAATCCGCTGACTTATTGATGAGAGCTAAAAACCCTTTAGTTATTATTGGCAAGGGTAGGTGACCGGCTTCTTTAATTTCTAAAATAAATGACAGAAAGATTGTTTGTTTCCAATCAAACAGTTTTCAGTTGTATTCGAATGGACATTTTTATAGGGGCGGCATATGCACGATCGGAGAACGATATAAGGCGCTTTATTGATTCTTACAAACTTCCATTCCTTCCGACTCCAATGGGCAAGGGTGTTGTTCCTGACACGGATGAACGGTGCGTTTCCAGCGCTCGTACTTTGGCTCTGCAAAAGAGTGATGTCATTCTTTTATTAGGCGCGAGATTGAACTGGATTTTACACTTTGGTCGTCCACCAAGATTCCGTGCTGATGTCAAAGTGATACAAGTCAGTGATGTGGCACATCTTGATAACATATATACTATGCACACACACACACATATATATATCTTTTATCATATCTGTACTTATGCGTTACAGATTGATATTTGTCCAGAAGAACTGCATAATTCTGTTCGAGCTGCAGTTGCAATTCAGTCGGACATCAGTCCTGCAATTGAATCGCTTGCAAATGTTCTTGCACATAGGAATTATGTTTTTGATAGAAATTCTTTGTGGTGGAAAGTACTGGTCGCGGCAAAAAATGAAAATAAAAAAACAATTCGCGTAAGATTACAAATGAACCAACCAGTTAACTTTTGAATATCATGTTACAAGATTAATTGTATTGCGTTTGATGTTTTAGCAAATGGCATCAAGTACAGCCGTGCCATTGAATTATTATGCTGTATTTAAACATATTCAAGAAATAATACCCAAGGGTACGACGTTCAGTTTGAAATTATAGATGCACTGCATCTGAATTAATCAATTAAAATAATAATAGCGATAAAACAAAATACAAAAGAAATCAAATACTGTGAAATATTTCAGATGCCATCATCTGTTCCGAAGGAGCCAATACTATGGATATTGGACGCACCATGTTGCTTAATGATCTTCCTAGACATCGTTTAGACGCTGGCACTTTTGGTACAATGGGTGTTGGTTTAGGTTTTGCAATTGCTGCCGCTCTTTACTGCAGAGATGAACATCCAAACAAAAGAGTAATCTGCGTTGAAGGTGACAGTGCTTTTGGATTTTCAGCTATGGAAATTGAAACAATGTTCAGGTTCAGTTACAAATATTTTGTTTAATCTTCTTGTGTCTTTACTTTTTTCACACGAGGATAAATAACTTACGATTAATACAGGTACAAATTACCAGTTGTGATAATTATTGTGAATAACAATGGTATTTACCAAGGTCTTGATGAAGAAACTTTTAAAGAAGTCCAAAACATGACAGAACGTCCCTCGGAAACGTACGTTGAACAATTTTCACGCTTTAATAAAGTTCGACAAACAAAAATTATTTTGTGCAATTGCTTGTTATGCAGTGATTTTTTTCCAACAATCACAGTTAAATTGATTTTCATGGATTTGTGTTTTCTTTCTGATGTGGGGCATTCGTTTAAAATTTGTATGGTTTTTAGATTACCACCTCTGAGTCTCACATCTGGAACACGCTATGAAAAAATAATGGAGATGTTTGAGAAAAAAGGCTACATGTGTACAACTGTACCTGAAATACGAAAAGCACTTTCTGAAGCATTAACGGTAAATTACAGAGCATAAATGATGAACTGTATGATTGGTACGAAAATAACTTGACTAATCGAACTTGATTTGTTTTCGCTTTCTCAGGTAACTGACAGACCTTCGCTGATAAATATCATGATCGATCCTTCAGCAGATCGAAAGGAACAAAAATTCAATTGGTTAACCGAATCGAAATTATAAGTTATAATCAATGAAGCAAAGAAAATATACTTTAAATCATGTTGGGTATTCATAAAATGTATTGCAAAATATTTTTTTACATTTATCGTATATTATGGAAAATATAATTTTATACATAAATTACATGTGGTATTTACATTCTTACATCAGCGTCATAAACGTTTGTCTAAAGTAACACTAATAAATTTTAATTCTTAAAAAGTTAGTACACTGGTTACTTGTAAAAAAAAATCATATTAAACCCGTATTCCTAATTCTGCGTAAAAATGTGAAAATGATGAATTCCTTATTGAAATTGTAATCAAGTATTAATACATCATTTATCATTTTCGCATTTCACATATATTAGTAAATGTCTTTATTGTTATTTTTCTGAATGAGCACGTGTTATTTCTTCAATTCATACGTAACTTTGATATAGCTTTTCAACACTAAACTAATAAAATATCTTTATGAATAAATACGTTTTATAACTTAATAATTCAAGAAAGATGTTCGCTTTATTACTTATCCTTTAATGGAATTTATAAGGCTTATATTATTTTATTTTTTGTTTAATGCTTAGAACTTACTGTCTAATTATATTTTAATTACAGCAATTTATTATGAAGTAATTAAAGAAAAAATCTAATCCATGTTCATCATTTTTATAAATGATGCGAAAGTTACGTACAAATTTAAGAATCGGTGAAGTTTTTTAATTAGATGCGAAATGTTTTCAACTTCTTGACTATGGAATAGTAACAGTGATAGAAAGACAACACATCTAATTAAGGATTAGCAAATATTACAAATATATATTCGTAACGCATTCATTATTTGGTTCTTTTTTGCCATAAAATTGTTTATATTTACATAGATAACGTGTTTAAAGTCATTAAAATATATTACATCTTGTATTAATGTAAAAAAAACTTATAAATTACATCAACGATTCATAAAGTATACAATTAAATATCTCAGAATATTCTTTGGTTATTATAATTTTAAAATGATGTTATTCATAAGTATATGTTACACATTGTATTAGCAAACATTAAAAATTTATCATAAAAATACATCATTTTTACAACAGAACTAAACGTGCTGAATTTATAATACAACAATAAACATATCATTAAACAATAATTGATATTGTTTCAAAGAGTAGAACATTTACAAACATTATCATGTTTTATTTTGTAAAATGCAAAAAAATGTTGTATGCTTAAATTTCAAAATACATTCGTTCTTAAATGAATAAAACGCAATTATACACACTGACTAAAGTTGTAATTAAACAAATGTTTGACACATGTGCGATTTTAATTAGCTGTAGAAAAATTATTAATTATTGCATTATTTATTTGCAAAGTATTATTAATCAAAATTAAATGAATGAAATCAAAAGAACTGTTTGTCTTTAGCAACGAATTGCTGTTTAAACGTTTGGGCACAATTGACGTATCACAACGTCGTGCATTTGTTTTTGGCCAGAGTCGCATGTGACGTTCTGATACGCCATTAAAACGGAAACAATATTGGACATATTCGTTCTTGTTTGTATCATGTATGACGAATAATATGAAATAAATGGATTTTTACATAAAAATTACTACTTCTAGCTGACCAAAAAATTAATTGTGTTCCAAGCGCAAAATTTTGTTCAAATAAATGTGCACCCAAAGGGTTAAATAAATCAAAGTGAACAACAAAAAACTATTAAAATTTACAAAACGCGGAAAGACAAAATGTGTGATAAATAAAAAATGTCATGAAACTAAAATTATCTTTTACGCATTTTTTCTTTGCGGTAAGATGTATCTATAAAACGTATAAAAAGATATGTTATTCTAGCTGCACATTATATGAATTCTTCAGTACATGCGTTCGTAATAGTTATACGAAATGAAAAATTATTCATTTTGATATTTACTTTGAAATTAAACTCGCAGCTCTATATTACAATATATTAAGAATCTGTCAAATTATAGAAAATAATTTATATTTATTTCGTCTTTTTAATCAGTCTTATCAACATTAAAATCTAAATATATCATAAAGTAATATTTTTTTTTATACGAAACAAAAAATTATGTACATTAAATTCAACTGATCACAATTAGATGCAAGAAACGACAAAATTTCACGGTTAACAATTAATAATAACAAAACAAGTACATATATTTGTTTGTTTGATCAAAGATCAAAGGTTTTAACATTCCCAAAATTCTTAAGTTACTCACTGTTCAGATAAACACTGTATTTTTCTATACATATAAAAAAATTCAACTGTATAAAAGTTAATGTTGCAATAATATTTTACTTTATTTATAGTTATGAATGTCATCTAAAATGTTGTCTGATGACGTTAATGTTAAGCATCGTTCTTCATACATGCTTTTTGCATAATTGATCTGTTGAGAAACCTACGAATATAAAAATGTTATTTTTTATTTGAACAATTTGTATACATACATAATAAAAAAACAGTTACATATGATATTCATAATTAAAATTTAAAATGTAGATATAACAACAATAATTTCTTATATGAAAAAAAGGCATTCTTTCATGAGAAAAAACAGTAACCATGCATCACAATTATTAGTTTCTTCTCGTATAAATTTCAATTAAAAATCTTAAAATTAATGCATCGTGTGATGATACCTCAATAACATAAAGTATACACACCCATTTAGCTACATCTTCATTATCGCATCTAACTTTTGGGCATTTCAAAGCTTCGTGGCCGTCAAAGTGTACAACTTTCATAGAGTCTGCCCTGCATGTTAATTCTATGTAATGTAACGTCGAGTTATTGCTTTCAGATTTATATGTTGGCTGACACTGTAGTAAATCAGATAAATTCATTTCAGTGACAACATCTTTTGTCGTTCCTCCAGAAATGATACGAATTCTTTCGTTAGACACAAGCATACGAAGATTTTCAGGACCACTTCGTAAACATTCATAAGCCACAAAAAGTTCTGTATAATCTCGATCATTTATGCTGTATAAAAACTCTTGTCCTTCCGATTGTTCGTGGTTATATGGAGGTAAAAGACCCGCAGGACCACTCGCAACGCGTGGCAATCTGTCACGTTTAGGAATAACACGATGCGTGCTAAACATATTATGTAAAATGTTAAATATAATTAAAGTCAATCGTATTAAATTTATCTTATTATATTGCGAATTTTAATGTACCTTTTACTTTTTTCACGAACAGCAGTTGCAGTTTCTGTAGCAAAATCTAAAATTCCTACGACTGGTTTAGTAACAGTTCCTACGACTCCTTTTCCAAAGCCAGCGACAAATCCCTAAATCATTAAAACAATGCAAAGTTATTATGATTCGATAATAATCAAAATAATGAATAATGTTTAGTTCTTTTTAAATCGAATATACATAAGTTTATGTTTAAAGAAAATAAAGTAATCAAAGATTATCGTACAGGAAATCCTTCGTTAGTAGCGCCATCATAAGTTTCTTGGATGATGCTAGTAAGACCACCTATTAATCCAAAACCTAATCCTTTAACCCCGGCTAACAAGTGATCCATACTCTTGCCAGAATTGACACGTATACGTTGTCGAGCCTCTTCGTGTCGCTCGTCCATTATAACCCGCCCAAGTCCATCAGATAGAGATCCTGTTAATTTAGCCGTAGAATTGGTTACTCCATGTGTGACATTTTTTATCAATGTTTTCAAACTGCCTTCGTTAAATAAACCAGAAAAGCCTTCGGTGACGTCAGCCACAAAACCCATTGGATTACCAAGAAAATCTACCGAACCTAAAATTGTAGCCGCTTGCCATTTCAGTTCCTAAAATTATACAGATTTACAATTAAAATAAGGCATACAAGATTATAATTAGTTACAACGTTAAATTAACTTTTCGTGTATTTTTTTTTTTTTTTTATAATAATTTAAATAAAAAGATTAAAGTTTGAAATTTTTATGCCTTTTGAAATCAGCCATATTGCGTGCATTTATAACTCATCTTTTGCACCGAAAAAATTCTTTTAATATTTCACGACGCAGAATAGTAAGAGTTCGAATTATTAATGGAAAATTATGCAAGAAACGTTTTTAATTGAGAATCATGATCTTCGTTTTCGTACAATTCATCGTTTTTATTATTATCACTATTTTATGTATTATATAATTTTATGATTAAAAATGTTTACGTCGCTTTTGATCAAGCATTCTTTTGCACTGTTTGTTATTATGTTGTATTTCGTAAAAGCCTGTTTGCTTTCTATATTTTAAAAATTTGATGTTTTCGAGCGTTGTAAAAAAACGCAACTTTATTCCAGTCTTGTACAAATTTCATTTCCCAAGCAACATTATCAATCAATGTTACATGTGGATTTTTTAATTGCAGTGTAATTCCGTTTAAGCAAATAAACCTTCGCGATCCGTTTATTTGTCACGAAATAAGTCAAAGAATTTAATGAGATCCGGCCAAAAGCCATTCTTCTTATAATCTGAATTTAATCACAATAGGCCGCATGTTGAATAAGAAAATTCCTATGTAATGGTATTGCGATATATAATACGCATCAACACGAGTGCGATATTCTTATGATTTTTATCAGCAAAAGTGCGACTTTCTTTATGACTTCATTTTTATCAGATGCAACTTTTCATTCCTTCAATTTTTGTATTTATCATTCGAAATGAGAATTCGATAATCATTAATAATGCATGTAATAAGAAATAATTATTAATAATGCCAATATAATAATAATAATACTATGATTACTATTGTGTTATGATGCTGATTATATTTGAAAGTAGTGTCGTGTATAATGTATAATAATCATTGCATTATTTTATTAAAAGTGTTAAACGAGAACAGTGTATTGCACAATGAACTGAATATTCTAACGTATTGTCCGTTGTTATTAATATCACGGAAATTTATTTAACAAATGTTGATATTTTATCATTGATATAATTATGGAGAAGGTTCAAGGAGATATACTGAAGTGGATCAAATAATCATTGATACGCAGGAACTTGACAATTGGTCGCGCAATAACTTTGATTTAAATCGGATTGTTTCTCCTATTTATTCAATCGACGTGCAATTATTAGACGATGCCACCGAGATATCCGTTGGATTATGATTTGCATCATTCATGGACAACTGGCGTGATGGCGATTTTATGGAAGAACGTATAAAGATACATCTAGTACGAGTTTGTTTATTCATTGAAATAATTGGTGTGCTAATT
Organism: Axea sp. ZL-2020; assembly: GCA_022817665.1. Taxonomy (NCBI): domain Eukaryota; kingdom Metazoa; phylum Arthropoda; class Insecta; order Hymenoptera; family Scelionidae; genus Axea; species Axea sp. ZL-2020. The sequence continues at coordinate 4,090 of JABFOX010002034.1, read as the reverse complement.
AAAATATTGCGACTTATAAAAGTGTGTGATTATTGTTTGAATGTTTCGTTGGTATGTATGATGTAAATCGCTGTATTCTTTGGATTATAATGTTATATAAATGTGTTAAATTGTTTTTTGATTTAATTTATTAATACAAATCTATGAAAACAAAACTAGAAGTGATTCTTTGATGGATTGTTTTTAGTTGTTGTTATTATCATTATCTATGCATAGTCTTATCGAAGTCATATATATAGTAGATAAATAAAAAACAATATAACAAATCACAAAATAACATTAGTTTTTTTTCTTTTTTTTTTCTTTTTAATTTAACGCGGAACAAAAGAGAAGGCTCGTTTTATCAATTTCGCGCAATGAGTATTTTTTAAATAAAAATGAGTTTTTCAGCAAAATTGTATCATTGTAAAAATTAGGGATGTGCGGTGTATTGTGGCGAAGAGAAAAATATTTGTGATTTATCAATACAATTATTTGCAAAAAGTTGGCTTTCATAAGAAATTGGCTTTTTAATATTTACACCTTGCGTGCTCATACTTTTGCACCAGCGCACCTTCCATGGATTTTTCATCGGTGTATTAGTTTAGCGTCAATTCAATCTACCACGCGACAAATTTATTTGTCAAACGCTCTTTCTTCTTACGTTTCTCTCCTGCGTTGTTCTCTCGCAAGAAACGCGTGTAACGCGAGAGATACTTAGCCTTAGCAAAAAAGTATTACAAAATTGCGTCAATAAATTCAAGGCGCAAAACCGATATGAACAGCTAGATTAATTTATTTTGCAACGACAGTTTTATAACGCTCATAAAAACGGTTTTGCAGATCGAACTCGTGTACTTTCGCGATTAGGTTGTGAGGTGGCGCACTAAATCTTTTATCGCAGCGTTACGATCAGCGAGATTTATTTTTCTCAGTGTATCCTCAAACGTGTTTTGAAATGTAAACACAAAGTTTACACCTTGCAAAGTGTATTTCAAAATTAAACGCGCAACCGGGAAACGATTTGCGAAAAAATGCACAACAAATGGCAACAGCGACGGAGCTTTTTCTTTTTTCTCTCGTTTTTTTTTTTTTTGTTTTTGTTTTTGACTTAAAGAAGCAAGTTTGCTTCAACGCGTTTTTTACGCCACGTGGTATAATTAGGCAAATTTATTTAGCGAGCAACCAGTAAAAATTGAACCAAACCTTCCTTTCGCACAACAAATGTTGTCATAAAGAGTGGAACTTGTGTACATTTCGTTCGTAATATTAAATAACTCGGAAAAGACGCAACATTAATAATTATCCAGTGAATGCATTTGCGTGTAACCTTTAACCAATTCTGTACATGTTCATTGCAGCGGTACATAACATTTATGTGCGGGTGCATACATGGCTCTTAGAATTCTCCTGAGATTAATTGAGATCGATACAATGCAAAGTGACAATTTACACCGACGACTGACAATGGACAGGCTCATAATATGAACCACTGCGTTTGTAGCGCATTATTCAATTCAGCGGAATTTTACGCTAAAAGGAATTGCCGAAAACAATTTGCCGAAAGAAAACTCAGCTTCTAATTACAAAGGACGACTGCAAATGTACTTTTAATAAATGAGACGAGTCTTTTTGAAATGCAACTTCTTGCGCTTTATTTACCAAAAGCGTATATTCTGACTGCACGTTCACAAATTTCAAGTTAATTCATAAAAACTACTATAAGAGGTATGATGAATTATTACTGAAACCGTGTTGTCCACATAAGGATAATGGATGGAAAATAAAATTTGTTAATAATACACGCCCTGTAAATACAGCTGTTGTGCACTACACATGTGTGTCATTTGTTTATTATTAGTATCAGCGGAGTATAAATGTAACGTTATAAAAGGAGTTGATTATTATTTATAAAACAAATGCATAATGTATTAATACGTACTTATTTTGATATATATAGTCATTTTTGAATGAGGATTTTTCCAAATGATAAAAATAATTCTTATCAAATAATATATTTTAAATTGTTTAATGGAAAAAAGTATGTAATTTATTATTTCAAAAGTTATTGTCTAAAAATAAAAAGACGTGCATAAAAGCAGATAAAATCTAAAAATGACAAAAACTGAACGTTTTATTTTTAGTGATTTGTTAACATTACTATTTTCTCTATTTTACATGTATGATTTAAACTAACAAAGTAAAAATAGCGACGTAAGTTTTAATTGAATATTCACTGCTTTTTACTTCTATGACTTAAAACATGAGCGTTTTTGTCGAAGATTTAATTGAGGTTCATTTTTTGACCTGAAATGACAACAAAAGATGAATTAATTTTATTTTGGCTGGAATAAAAATTGTGTTTTTCTTTCTTAAATTAAAGCCAGCAGAATACTTGTACGGTAATGTTATAAAATTAATTACTACCGCATTGCATTTAACAGATTAATTAAAATTAAAATGAATACTGCACAGGGTATTAATTCAAGATCAATTTTGGAATTGATATTGTTTATTTTTTAAATCGCACTAATAGGTGGAATTACGCTCTCGCAAAATTAGATACCCTTTTTAAAAAGAATTAAAAATCGATAAGCAATTAAATATCTTAATAAAACCATGAATGATCTCAAAATTCAGAATTCTGATAGAAAAACATAATATTTAAAGTACAAAATGTTGATGCATCTAAATAGCAGCGGAACATTCTTTCAGTTCTTAAATAGAACTTCGTTTACTCATCGATTTCTTTTGGATTTTAAACTCAATTCGTAATATTACTGTCTACATATATGTATACCATGTACGCATGACTTTACCATGTATGCATTGTACATATTACCACCAGGAAACTCTATATGTAACTTTATACAAAGAATAATATACGTGTGTGTATATTTATATACGAGAAGCGTTCAGCAATTCCCGAAAAAAGAGAGAATATCATTTTATTTTGGATATATAATCTTTTTAATTTCGAATGTAATCTCTTTTTAATTCAATACCAGCGTTTCTCCAACTCTTTTAAGTCGATCATAAAACAGGATTTCAGAAGATCTTCAGAATAGGCACCTGTTTTGACGATGACCCCTTCAAGTTTGGGCATAAAAAAGAAATCGCGGGGCTAAGTCTGTTGAATACGATGGATATTGTAATAATTCGAACTTCAATTCTGCCATTTTTGATCACAAGACTGCCACGTCCAATTTTCAGTGCTAAAAGCCAAAAGCACCTTATGATACCTTATGGTATCGACTATTCCGCACACTTCTATTCGTCGGTCATTTAAAACCATATCTACTGCAAACAGTCACAAACATGGGAACAAATGTGTCATGAACCAACTCGATTGTGATCTCTTTAGGTGCAAAGCCTTTTAAATAGAGGTGTTTAATCACCGCATGTGATTCATTTTTTCCTATTTTCTAAATAAGTTTCTTGCTTCGATCGATTGTGATAGTAAAACTACGCGATGGATATAGCTGAAACCGCAGTGTAGAAATAAGAGAGATGACGCACGCTTATTAAAAACGGAAAATATTTTTCAGTGTTACGAGCAACGTATCTTAAACTATTTAAGGACTCATTGAACGGCCCCTTGTGTGCATGTGTGTATGTGTGTGTGTGTTTATATTAAACACATATATATTTATATTTCTGTAATATTAATATTTTTTAATGACAAATTTTAAACTGACATGTGAATAATAAGTATAAACTACTTCTTTTTTCCCTTAAGCTATTTTATTACATTTCTGTTTCGGCTCTAATATGGACACTTAACAAAATGCTCCAACAAAAATAAAGATATATTCTCATTATTTTGATATAAAATACAATTTGAAGTATGTGTTTTAATTATCAATTGATACAAAAGGCAAAAGTGTGCATGTGAAAAAAAATTTACAAAATAAAATAAAGAGAAATTTAGAATAAAATTGAAATATAAGTAAAAATTAAAAATAAATATTATGAGTTGTAATTAAAATTATAAAAAACAAAAAAAAAATTGAATTGAGTGAAAAATCAAAATAAAAGAATAATAAAAATAAAATATAACATATAAATGATATATCCATTCAGATATCTTTCTTAATTACGTAATGTATTG